>WBZZ01004787.1:157500-166776 GCA_019918135.1 Paulinella micropora | reverse complement strand
CTAATGGCATATCCTCAACGGACATAAGCCTCCAATACCCTTGTTCGAGGTCCTCCACCCCCCGTGTCAGTCTCTCGCCTGATGATCGGGGCCACCGATGGAGCTCCTGAGGGCAAGACTGCACTAAGCCGAGGTTATTCCGCAGTCCCAGCAACCTCTTGCAAGACGTCACCGAATGTGCAAGTGCATACACCAAGCGCGGTTGCTAGAGCTGCCTCGAAACCCACCCATAACAATCTGGTGTCTGCTGGGTCCTGGGCTATCAACCAGCATATGCGGAGTTTAAGATCTTTTACGCGCGCAACGACCCTCCTCCCCAGCATCTACCACCAAAGGGTTATGAGTTGGCGTCACAGTTTAACGCCTTGAGGCCATTGGGCTGGAACTCTGTTTAGCAAGTGTGACCAGGTTTTTTCATCGGGATTTCCCTCAAATATGTCACAGTCAACACTCCAAGGCAGATTTACTATATCTGAGGCGTACTGATGCAGCTAATGGCATATCCTCAACGGAAATAAGCCTCCAATACCCTTGTTCGAGGTCCTCCACCCCCCCGTGTCAGTCTCTCGCCTGATGATCGGGGCCACCGATGGAGCTCCTGAGGGCAAGACTGCATTAAGCCGAGGTTATTCCGCAGTCCCAGCAACCTCTTGCAAGACGTCACCGAATGTGCAAGTGCATACACCAAGCGCGGTTGCCAGAGCTGCCTCGAAACCCCACCCATAACAATCTGGTGTCTGCTGGGTCCTGGGCTATCAACCAGCATATGCGGAGTTTAAGATCTTTTACGCGCGCAACGACCCTCCTCCCCAGCATCTACCACCAAAGGGTCATGAGTTGGCGTCACAGTTTAACGCCTTGAGGCCATTGGGCTGAATAATAATAATAATAATAATAATAATAATAATAATAATAATAGTGCTTCTCTGTCAATGGCTGATGCATTTCTGCACATGCGCCTCCATCGTCTCACCCGTGAGGGGAGTACGAAGAATTGACGATAAGCTCTAATGACACCCCCGCAAGGGCAGTTCCAACACTTCCAGACGGGCCGGTATGTTCAATGAAAATACTGGTCCAGACGGATCGGTATGTTCAATGAAAATACTGGTGGCACCGACGGGAATCGAACTGGCGACAAGGCCCAGATGGTAGAACTTGACCACTGGGCTATCACGGTGTCAAAATAATAATAATAATAATAATAATAATAATAATAATATAATAGTGCATCTCTGTGTGTGTGGCGAATGCATTTCTGCACATGTGCCTCCATCGTCTCACCCGCGAGGGGAGTACGAAGATTTGACGATAGGCTCTACTGACACCCCCGCAAGGCAGCTCCAAGCCTTCCAGACAGACCAATACTTTCAAAGAAAATATCCTTTGAAAATACTGGAATCGACGGGAATCGAACTGGCGACAGGTCCCAGATGGACCTTAACCACTGGGCTATCGCGGTGCCACTAATAATAATAATATAATAATAATAATAATAATAATAATAATAATAATAATAATAATAATATAATAATAATAATAATAATAATAAATAACAATAATAATAATAAATAACAATAATAATAATAATAATAATAATAATAATAATAATAGGCTTCCTCAGACTATAGCATCAGATCCAGATCCTGGACATGTGCCTCCATTGGGTCACCGGGGTCAGCCGATCCCAACGCATTGTCAGAACACCAAACAGACATAGCAGCAACAGCAACAGCAGGGGCAGATGGGGGCTGTGAAGTGCATGAAGAGCTAGATGCGAGGGTGTTAGCTGAAGAGAAGAACTCCGAGACACTACGCTGCGCTCCCGAACCCCTCTCTCTAGCCAGGACGTCCACTCTGCGCGGACGGCCGCGCCGCGCAACATCAACGTCACTTGGGGGAGAGGGTGGGACAGAAGCTGATGGAACCTCAGTGAGGTCAATCACCTCCTCGCCCCCATCCTCCACCCCAAGCTCCTCCCTTTTACCCTCCCTAGCAGACCAACACTCAGACACATATGATCCAAACAACACATCCAACTTTGGAGGGGGACGCAACGCTGTAACCCCTAACAACGCAGCAAGCCTAAAGTTACTGCGGAAGCGCGACTTCCCCTGAAAAAACTTACAAAACAATCGTGATTGATCCACAGGCGACATATCATCCCAACCCTGCCGCACAGAGCCCTCCCGCTCCCGCCCAAGCAACACATCCTCCACCACAACCTCACCGCCTACGGCCTCACCACCCTCCTCACTCCCTCCATCCCCCTCAGCAGCCCCCACAGCCATGCCACCGAGCCTCTGCATACTCAGCAACAGCTGCTTACGTCTCCCCTCATGCATGGGGCAATCCCATAAGAAGTGCGCAAGGGACTCATTGACATCATCATGACAACAGAAGCAGCGAGGGGACATGCCACTGACCAACTTGCTGCGGTACAACCGAAGGCGGTTGTTGCAGCTGAGCAACCTTCTCTGAAGCAGATTATAATGCGCATCATCAGGGCTACCCATCTTGGGAACTCCTTAGTTCCAAAGACTTGTCTTAGGATGACTCGCAGGCCATCAGTAAGATCGCTGCCTGCCTCTCGCTTGTCCCACATCAGTTGCTGCACCATCTTGACGTCCTGCTGAAGGGCCCACTTGTCCACAGTCGAACTCCAACCCTCGAGGTCCTTCTCTGAGCTATTTAGGAGCTCCTGAGGCCCTTGTTGTAGATCCATTGAGTCCCTGATAGCGCCTTCGGCCTCCGCAGTCCAGTCGGATTTGACTTGAGATGCGATGACAGGAAATCGCTTCTCCGGTAGAACACGCAGCCGTCCATAGAACTTCAGTTGCGCCGCCCGCCGCAAACGCTCCGCACTGAAAGAGCGCGCCAGAAAGAGTGTAATCCACTTGCTTGTCTTAGGGCTGATGCCGAGAATCATCCTCATGGGGCGCAGCATTGCTGCCTCCAGCTTGGCGAGCTGCGATACGGGGGCACGCCAGACATCGAAGGCGTACTTCAGCTTGGCCCCCACAAGTTGATTCCAGCACATGAGACGATACCTAGCTTGTATCTCACCTGCACACCACAAAGAGTACCAACCTGCGGTGGCGACTTCAGTGACACGCGTAGCCCGCAGGGCCTGCTCCTTCCACTTCAGGTCGTCGGTGATAACCACTCCCAGGTACTTGTACTGACTGGTGACACAAAGCTTCTGGCCGCGAAACCACACCACGGGCTCACCTCGCTCCCTGATACTTGGTCGTTTCGCCTTGCTCGACGTGTAAATGGGCATGATTTCCGTCTTGCCGGGCTTCAAGTTGACTTCCAGCCGGTAATCTTCCGCGAACTTGGCCACAACATTGACCATCTTCTGGAGCTCGGTGCGACTGTGAGCGATGAGGGCCACGTCGTCCGCGTATAGAAGTGCCTTGATGTCGTTCAGCCGCTTCACATCCGTGACCTTGAGGGCACTCGCCAGCCGATCACACAGCTCATCCATAAAGACGTTGAAGAGTGTGGGAGAGAGAGGGGACCCCTGTTGGACGCCTACACCCTCCAGTACTTCGGGGGTGAGTGCTCCATCAACTAGCACTTGCGACGAAGTCTGCTCGTAGCACCTGCGTAGCGTGCGCCAGAACTTGCCCCTTACACCCAGCTTCCAGAGCCTCTCAAATAGGCCATCTCTCCAAACAGACGGGAAAGCCTTGCGTAGATCGACGAACAGGACATACGACTCCCGCTTCTGCTGCTGACGCCCCTTCAACCTCTGCCAAAGGGTAAAGACCTGATCCGTAGTGCTACGCCCCGGGCGGAAGCCTCCCTGCTCTGGACGTAGCTTATCCGGGCCATCCACGAAGAGCGTTAGACGAGTAGCTAATAAGGACAGATACAGCTTACCAAGGCAACTAATAATCGAGATATCCCTCCAGTTGTCAGGATCCGTAGGATCCCCACCCTTGGGGATATTGACGATGATTCCCTTGCCCCAAGCTTTTGGAGTCCTCTCGGCTTCTCGAATCCAGTTGAAGTACTGCGTTAAGTAGCCATTGATGTAGGCGCCGCCATACTTGAGCATCTCGTTCTTCACTTTGTCCTCGCCACAAGCTTTGTGGTTATTCAGGGCACGTTGCCTTGCAAGGACCTCCTCTTGCGTGAACGGCTTGTCCAGCTCTTCGCAAGTGTCTTCACCTACTTCGTGCTCCTTCATAGCCCGGGCCACCATATCTCTGAAGCGATCGTTCCAGTGGAACTGCCGCTTAGCTTCGGCTTCCTCCCACTCCAGCGAGCCTGCTTCTGCACAGCACGCCACCACAACAGCCGCACTTGCCGGATTTTCCCGTGGCTTCACCGAATTTCTCCGAAATTCCTCCCACCGAGCGACCTTTTCCTGCAGCGTACACGCCAGTGAGCCATCCTCCCTTTGCACCGGCGCGGAGACCTTCGTTCTGCGTGCCCCGCCAAGCCGCTTCGCGAGTAGCCAAAAGCGCTTTGAGGATTGTTCGCGTTGACATTTGACCGCTTCTTCCTGCACTTGCTTGAAGGAGGCGGACTTCTTGGCCCGAGTTGCCTTCCGAATTTGCTTGCGGAGCCGTAGCCAATTCAGACGGGCTTCCGCATTCGATTCATCCCTCCTGTATGCTGCGTAGGCCTCCCGGCGCTGCTGAATGAGCTCCTTTAGCTCCCCGTCGAACCAATTGTTGGTGAAACGGGGTCGTATACATCTGGAGCCAAGGACCCGGTGCGCCGCCATTCGGAAGGACTGCGCCACTCGCTCGGTGACGTCATCTACCACCCGTTGGCTGTCGGCACCACCCGATAGGTCAAGCTCAGGCAGCTGATGAACTCCAAGCTTCTGTAGGCAATGCTGGAATACGTCATCGAACTTGTCGCGTAGATAATCCAGCGCTTGCTTCGCAGCGTGATCATTACCCGAGACACCAGCACCAATAAGCTTATCAACACGAAAGGACCTGTAAGGTTTCGCAGCCCGCTTTGGCCGGCGCTGGCCGCTCCACGTCAGTTCGGCCCATACTGCCTTGTGGTCCGTATCAAGATCATCTTCGCATACTCCGAACTTTGCTCCAGATGCCAAGCCAGGCGACGCGCAGATGTAATCGAGGAGGTGCTTGCCTGTGCCCATGCCGCGCTGCTCACGCCGGGACCACCAGTAGGACCCTTCCACTGGGCACGAGAAGCCGCTCAGATTTCGCAGGCCCGTAGCGACGAGGACAGCCGCGAGTCTCTTGCCGTTCTCCGAACGTACCGGTGCTCCCTTATCATCGACCTCCCCGTGTTGACCGACGATGCCCTCCTCTTTTCGGCTGCATGCCGGCCCGAGCTTCGCGTTGGCATCCGCCACCGTGACCACAAGACCTTTGGCTCCAAAAAAAGCTATAGCTGCCTGCCAGGCCGCATACGCCTCTGACGACTCTTCTTCCTGCGTTTCCTGGGGAAAGTAGCCGTTGCCCACATAGATATCCTGAGCGCCGGTAACACCCGAGGCGATACGCAGCCACACTTGCTGCCGGTGGTCGACGGGGGCTGACACCAGGTTGCAATACGGACCAAGGAAGTTAGCCACCGCGAATAGAACCCCACCCTTGCAGCGATTTTTCTCGCTGACCTCCGCAGGTTTTCCAAAAATCCGGAATCCATCCAGGCTTGCTTCTTGCCCATGCGGTGCTCCTGAGCCCCGATGACTAGCCAGCCCTCGTGCTTGTAGAATGATGCCCATTCCGCCGTGCCTACGTTGTCGTATCCCGTTTTACCCTGCCAGTTGTGACTCGCGACGAGTAGCTTGAAGCCGGTATCGAACTGCTTGGAGCGGTGCTTCTTGGCTCGTTTCCGGACCCGACGGCCGCGCTTGGCTTCCGCCCTCGTGCTGCCCCCCTCTGCAGGTGCTTGCGCAGGTTGGTCCCCCACTGCACTGGCCGCCGAATGCAGGGGCACCACATGCATATCAGCACACTCAGACACACACTTAGGTGCATCGGCAGCCAATGCCGAAGACACCACCTGCACATCATCGACACATTCTTCATGCAGAGGCAAGACGCGATATCCCGTCGCAGCTTCCTCCTTCCGGACCGCCGCTTCCCCACGCAGATGGATGCGAATAAGCCTTCGGACACGTTCCCTGTCCCTGAACCTGCGCCCAAGGGCCACATTGACCCCTCTGCCGAAGAATTTGAGATGTTTGAGTTGCTGCAACGCCGTCTGCCTGCTGTCATCGTTCGTAGACCAGCTCCAGGTGACGAGACATTCGCTGGCCTTGCCACTCCATTACCGGGACCACCAGACCAAGACCGCTCATTTTGGAGGCGATCTCCTGTAGATTGGCGCGTTCTGAGAGCCCCCAGACAATCAGATTACGCCCGTCCTTGTCGTACCGATCTACCCGCCGGTACGTCGAGGCGGCGGTGCCATCTGCCATATAGCGCCGCTCGCCTTATGTTGAAGCGCCGACCCGTGTGCCAGGTTTGGGGAGGAAGGATGAGGCGCAGCTAAGATAGCCTCTCCACGTGGTTCAGGAATTCCGTCATATACGCGAGCCCTCATCCTCCCATCCTGGGACATCGGGCCAGAGCCCGTCGAAGAGGCATTCCCACGGGGATTGTCCAGGTCTTCGGCGATTCTACCTTGTCCCATAAGGGCCACAGTGGTAGCTCCGTGCTTCGCGTATTTGTAATCCATTGAGAGTAGTAGACGGCCAATGTCGCTGGCCATCACCGCCGCGCCTCTTTACGCCGAGGAAAGCGCCCGTCCATGCAAATAGCATCGGCGGTATCTGCAACACACACTACACGCATTTTCGCCGGTGTCACTGGATGCTGCCACGTCGCTTCGTGCCCTTGGGCGCCCGCCAGCACCCCCAGCGTCACCAGAACCTGCCTCACGCACTACACACACTCTCCATCGCATCGCCAACGCCTCTACTCTCATGCCTTATGGACTTTCAGCTGGTCCTAACAATACACATCATGAGGTACGGGTGTCCCCGAGTGGAGCCAGATCGGACGGCGTGCCGCTGAAACTCCTTCCCCCACGTGGGTATAGAAGGCGCGAACCTAGCGGTACCTATAGGGTCTTACAGACAAGTATAGTAATCCCAGCCGAAGCTGCTCAGTTAGAAATGCAACGGTGGAGGGTGTGAATGCATGGGGCAAGGCACGGCAACGCAGCAAGGCACTGGCAAGGCATTGGGACCGACTGAAGCCCCTCTCCAACGTGCGCTCATCATGTGTTCCAGTTAGGCAACCCCGAAGAAGCGAAGATAGGGAGGAGACAAAACCCAGATAGGATGAAGATAGGATTAACATGAAGCCGAAATGGAGGCGAGTTGGAACAGGTCAACTCAGCCCCATCTCGGCTCAATGTGAATCCTATCTTCAACCCATCTCGGTACTGTTTCCTCCGAATGCTCACCTCAACAAGATCACCAAACCGGAACTGGAAGCCCCCAGGCATTTACTCGGCAGGAAATTCGGCGAAAATGGGCTAACCAGGAAACCAGACCCAAACCAACAGCCAAGAAAAACGAGCCAACCAACAATCCAACAGACAACCCCACAACCTGCCTGGCCGAACCCCTACCGAGTAAATGCCCAGTTGAGAGTTGCGCATATCCCGGTGGCCGCCCTCCCCAAGCGGTCACCTTCGTGGGGAGAGGCCCAACCACCTCCTCTTCCCATGGAGTGCCATCTTGTGCACCCCTCCAGCATAATAATAATAATAATAATAATAATAATAATAATAATAATAATAATAATAATAATAATAATAATAATAATAATAATAATAATAATAATAATAATAATAATGATGATGATGATGATAATGATGATAATGATAATGATAATAATAATAATAATACTATATCTGAGGCGTACTGATGCAGCTAATGGCTTATCCTCAACGGACATAAGCCTCCAATACCCTTGTTCGAGGTCCTCCACCCCCCCGTGTCAGTCTCTCGCCTGATGATCGGGGCCACCGATGGAGCTCCTGAGGGCAAGACTGCACTAAGCCGAGGTTATTCCGCAGTCCCAGCAACCTCTTGCAAGACGTCACCGAATGTGCAAGTGCATACACCAAGCGCGGTTGCTAGAGCTGCCTCGAAACCCCACCCATAACAATCTGGTGTCTGCTGGGTCCTGGGCTATCAACCAGCATATGCGGAGTTTAAGATCTTTTACGCGCGCAACGACCCTCCTCCCCAGCATCTACCACCAAAGGGTTATGAGTTGGCGTCACAGTTTAACGCCTTGAGGCCATTGGGCTGGAACTCTGTTTAGCAAGTGTGACTAGGTTTTTTCATCGGGATTTCCCTCAAATATGTCACAGTCAACACTCCAAGGCAGATTTACTATATCTGAGGCGTACTGATGCAGCTAATGGCATATCCTCAACGGACATAAGCCTCCAATACCCTTGTTCGAGGTCCTCCATCCCCCCGTGTCAGTCTCTCGCCTGATGATCGGGGCCACCGATGGAGCTCCTGAGGGCAAGACTGCACTAAGCCGAGGTTATTCCGCAGTCCCAGCAACCTCTTGCAAGACGTCATCGAATGTGCAAGTGCATACACCAAGCGCGGTTGCTAGAGCTGCCTCGAAACCCCACCCATAACAATCTGGTGTCTGCTGGGTCCTGGGCTATCAACCAGCATATGCGGAGTTTAAGATCTTTTACGCGCGCAACGACCCTCCTCCCCAGCATCTACCACCAAAGGGTTATGAGTTGGCGTCACAGTTTAACGCCTTGAGGCCATTGGGCTGAATAATAATAATAATAATAATAATAATAATAATAGTGCTTCTCTGTCAATGGCTGATGCATTTCTGCACATGCGCCTCCATCGTCTCACCCGTGAGGGGAGTACGAAGAATTGACGATAAGCTCTAATGACACCCCGCAAGGGCAGTTCCAACACTTCCAGACGGGCCGGTATGTTCAATGAAAATACTGGTCCAGAAATAGACCGGTATGTTCAATGAAAATACTGGTGGCACCGACGGGAATCGAACTGGCGACAGGGCCCAGATGGTAGAACTTGACCACTGGGCTATCACGGTGTCCAATAATAATAATAATAATAATAATAATAATAATAATAATAATAATAATAATAATAATAATAATAATACTTCCTCTAAGGCATACTGATGCAGCTGATGGCACGATCCGTTTCCGGACATGAGCCTCCATGCCCTTGTTCGAGGTGCTCCATCCCCACCTAGTCAGTCTCTCGACTGATTACAGGGGCCACCGATGGAGCTCCTGAGGGCA
>WBZZ01004787.1:95000-115000 GCA_019918135.1 Paulinella micropora | reverse complement strand
AGCCCTTGGTGAGAGCTTTCAAATGAGCCACAGTGCAAGCACGAACGGTCAGAATACGCTGAGAACGAAGCGCTTGAAGTCATTGTTGATTGTACCAAAGAACTCAAGACTTCTCATTGTACTTAAGAACTAAGAACTTTCTCATGAGTGGGCACTGGGGGCTCATGCGCGCACCGCTGCAGGATCGGGGCAAATTTCCTGCTTGTATTTACTATGGCACCTGGAGATCTGGATCCGTACGTTGTCGCCATGGGACAATCTGTAATTAGACCCTTCTACTCAGTAAGCTTACCTAGTGTTAGTTGTCAGTAGTTATTAATTAAGTATCTTTTTAGTACCTGTTCTAGTACTGGTGGCACTAGTTTTTACCATTACCTTTTTGACGCATATCACTGCCACTCAAAAGGACAGTTTTTCGTGGCAGAGTACATCTTTTTGACTTTGTCTGGGGACTAGCGGGAAATGTTCTCATTGTTAGTTAAGGTTTTGGTTTTAATAATTCGCGTTTTAATAATTCGCGCTATACCTCATTCTTTTGCCGGTTCGATGCTAAAAGAATATATTTATTGATGCCTATCCTTTTACTAAACCAAATTCAATAACTTCGCCAGTAACCCAATCTTCTTCGCTTATATAAATAAGGATCAAAGATGGTGGGAAAATATGGGAGACTAGCGAAGCCCAAAAACAACCAAGGCAAACACCAGCCAATTCCCGTTGTCCGGTCTAACGATGTTAATAATATATTCTGACCTAAAAAGGGTAACGGACTTTTTCAGTAATATCATTATCCGGTGAAGAGTGTTATTAATATGAACAATCTCTTAGTGTGTCTGGATCGACACGTTGATTAGGTAATACCCGGTCACTGGCACTCACGGACCTAATACCTTAGACGCCGGTTTGCTGAGAGATTCCGTTAGAAGCCACGATACCAATCGACTCTTTTAATCCGCACGTAGAAAGCAGAACTGACAAACTCCAAGGTAATAATGAAACTGAAATAAAGTCTGCGCGACTGTAATTATTACACAATGATTCAGGCTAGTGTCCAATCCTGAATGCCAATATGGACCGTTACGTCCGTTACAATTATTGACTAGAACTATACGGATAAATTACTTACCAGTCACAAAGGAATCACTAAAAGTAAAACTTACAACGCTCCCCCTTAGTTCTATGTCGATAATGCAAGTTATAAGTAATCAATACATCCGTAATACAATTAATAAGTATTGCATATTACGATAATGGCTCTTATTTCAGGTTAAAAAACTGAAATAACAATTACAGTTTGACAACCTCAAATAATAGTTAAGTCTCAAAACTGAAAAATTGCCAATCCTGTTCTAGTCCGCCCGCCTTCGCTTCATTGCCGCAATGTCATCTCGTAAATGCCTCTATTTCAGGCTGAAAAACTGAAATGACAGTCACGATTTGACAACCTGAAATAATAATTCGATACGATTAAAACAATAGCAGTAGGTCCTTACAGTATGACCACATCAGTACGTAAACTGAATTGCATTATTGACTCTATGAGTCACGCACAATATAATTAATTAATCTTGCCATTCCGCCGAGACCGGCAAAACTACTTCCGCCGAATCCCGCTCTGTCGGCTGATGCACTTCTTCCTCTCTTGCCGCGATCAACGACCGATGGTGGATGATCCACGCGCTTCGGCAAGTTCTCGCGCTCGACTTCTACTTCAACGGGGACAACGCCAAAAGATGCCGCTCAACTACCTGCGCAAAACACTGCCTGCACACTTCAAAGGGAGAAGACTCACAAAACAACAAAACAACAAAATTAGTTGACTTTGCGTAAATTTGCGTATTTTGCGTGAGTTTGCAGACTTGAGATGTAAAATTATGGATCAAGTGTTACCATAAATTTACTAACGAGATATTCGAATTAGTCCTTAGGAACATGTTTGGTTAATACGTCTGCTATTTGTTTCTTAGTTCTTTCCTTTACAAACTTAATCTCATTGTCTCTCTGTGCATGATGAATGAAGTGCAGTTCTAAGGGTAAGTGTTTAGTACGTGGTCCTGACATTCCCCTCTCTGCTGCTAAGATAGTCTGTGCATTATCTTCGTAAAGCTCTATCGGCCCTTTCTGTGCTATACCTAACTCTTCTGTGATGTGTCTGATAGCCAATCCTTCTCGTATGCACTCTGCTGCTGCGAAAATTTACGCATCATTAGAATTTAGTGCAATTCTAGTCTGTTCTTTCGATAACCAAGCTACCGGGTCTCCACCCCAAAGCACTACATAACCTGTATGTGACTTTCCGGTTTTCTTACAGACCTTATGCGCAGCATCTGGCCATGAAGTAATTTTGGGGTACGTCCTTCCTTCTTGCGACGATTTAGGCCCGTGAAATGCAATACCGCGATACGAACTTTGCAGATATCTGAAGATCCTACCTAGTAAAGCATAAGCAAGTCCTGGATTTACTGTTTGCATCACGCTTTCAATGCTTGATCTGCATCTGGACGTGTCATCTTAGTTAAAAACAAAAGTTTACGTACCAAACTAGGAATTGAATGCTTTCTAAGAGCGCTTGTTTCTCCCATAGGTTCGGGCTCATGTTTTGCACTAGGAGTACTTACTGGTCTGACATCGGCATATCCTACATCCTTTAAAATCTGTTTCTGATACTTCTTCTGATGCAATAAAATGCGTCCTCCTTCCTGAACTATCTCTATTCCTTTGAACTCCTTAGCCACTCCCAAGCGCTTAAGAGAATGAAACCTTTCTAGTTTACTAGCAAAACGGTCATACGCTTGTTCGTTAGGAGCTGAGAAAATAAGATCATCTACATGGAAAATACCAATGATAGCATCTCTTATCGGCTTATCTTTTTCAACGAACATACATAAATCAGAGTCTAGTAACCTGAATCCTAATTCCTCTAACTTAGGGGCTAAGATCTCATACCATCTCCTGCCAGCTTGCGGCGCGCCATACAGAGCTCCATCTACTCTCCATATCATGCCTTCATGCTCTTCACTGTCTATCCCATCGGGTGCATAAGCGTAAACAGGATCATGCATTCGTGCATGGAGCACATATGCAAGCGATTACAACAGAAGATATATATCCTACATTTGGACTATATAATTTAGGACATAATAACATAAATATGTCTTTTGATGCTTATTTAGATAATGTGGGATGGAAATCAAGTTATGCGAATGCAAATTTCCAAATAGCAAAGATAAGTAATAAACTCGCTTTTAACTATAAGACAGGAATAGCAGTGGGGAGTGCTATAACATGGTCTGAGGCAATGAACATAGATAATACTGGATTAATAACAGCAAATGCGGGAATATCAACAACAACATTAGCAACAAGCGACAAAATAACAACAACACTAGGCAAACCGATAATCATGGGCAACACAACAAAAGGAACTGGTGCGACAGGAGGCTTAGAGTTATACGGCACGGCGGCTAATGTAAACGGCGGTTATATACACGCATTTGTAAATACGTCCGTTTATCCAATTTTTCAACAATTAAACTGGAACCCAGACAATATAGGCTCAGTTTTTGATGCTTATTTTGACGGCACAAACTGGAAATCAAGTTATTCTGGTTCAAACTTTATGATGTATAAAAATAGCAACAAACTCTCTTTTTATAATGATTCAGGAACAACGGCAGGAAGCAATATAACTTGGACTGAGGCGATGAACATAAGCAATGCGGGAGTGATATCAGCAAATAGTGGAGCAAAGATAGTAGTTCAAAATTCAACAGATGGAGGAAGTAGCAGAGGTATATTTATGACTACGGTAAATGATACCGCTTGGGGGATTTATCTTTCCAATACTGCTGGAACAACGAATTCATTAAATAACGGAGGACCACCAGGTGGTTATAACTTCACAGGCCCCGCGATTAGATTTAGAGTTTGGAATAGTTCAACTGCGGGTTTCGTGTGGGAAAATTCAGCCGAAACTCGCTTAATGTCTTTGAGAGGGAGTGATGGGCAGTTATGGGTTTCGTCTAATCCAGTTCAATATTCGGATAGACGGCTTAAAAGCGATATAAAAGAATGCTTAGGTTTAGACTTTATCAACAAGTTAAATCCAGTATGTTATCGTATGATTGATGACAATAAGAAACAGAGAGCAGGTTTAATAGCACAGGATGTAGAAATCCTACTAACAGGAATGAATATGTTAGATTTTGGCGGATTTTCAAAGGAAAAAATAATGGTTCCGTGTCCAAAGCAAAAAGAAGAATGTGAGATGAAAGGAGAAAATTTAAGTATGTATGATGTTAAAATGGTTGATAGTGGTGAGGTAAGTTACGCCATAGGCTATTCTGAGTTTATCGCACCATTAATTAAGGCCGTTCAACAATTATCGGAAAAGGTGATTAATTTAGAAAAAGAAAACAAAAATCTTATGAATATATTACAAGACCAAGCAAACCAATTAGCAGAAATCAGAGCAGTCGTTTTCCCTAATGCAAACTAGATTACATCCACCACCTATTATGGATATGGATGGCGAACTAACTCCCGAATTAAAGTCTCGTGTTCATGAAGTAGAACTAAAGAATGAAGAAAAAAAAATAGAGCACGAATGGGAGGATAACTGGAATTGTTGTTGTATATCAAATAGACCGACAAACAGCAAACTTGTTAAGTATCTATTTCAAATGGCTATCATTATCGCTATTATATCCCTTTGTATCCTTAGACTATCTGATAGGAACTTGCCGTGTGCGGTTGCTAACACCTATGTTGGGCTTATAAGTTTATTAATAGGGATAGTGCTTCCATCGCCTTCTTCTTCAGGTAAGAAATGAACACTCGTATAAATGTATGTTATACCAAGGACTATCACCAGCACAGATTAAAGGAATGGCTTCATCAAAACTAACACACCAATTACTCATAGGCTTATACACACATTTAAATTTAGTGTCTATTCCTTTTTGAATACAATAAAAACAACTCTCATTCTTTTTTTCGCTTACCCGTGAGTAAAAGTCGCAGGCAGTCCGCGAAAATATTTTTGTTATTAAAAAGTTTATCATCAGTAGTATAATCACTGCTACTGAATATAAATATCAGTGGATTATTTTTCTGAGCAATGATTTTGCTGGAGGAAGCAAAACATTTAACAAGAACATTCAAATGTCGTTCACACCAACCAAAATGAATGTTAAGTTTATCCACTATATGAACGACCAGACGGAAACAAAAACCAGAATTCTTTATATGGATGGACTTGGAATTATCGGAACATTCTCCGATAGTAATATAACAAACATTTCAAACCTCAGTCATAATTTGGGTGTTGTTGGTTGGTCGGACGGGCAATATACATTTAAAGTCCTTGAAACTGACAGCGGAAATATTGACACAGGAAATTTAGCGGGAAGAATTGTTGTGTGTTTAGAATTCTTAGGGTAGGTGAAACCTACCCAGATTGTTGCGGATTTATCCGCAACGAATTTCTTGCTTAATAATATACGATGCAAAAAATCAATAGCATTAAGGTGAAGCCAGTAAAACAAGAGGGTGATGGAAATAAAAAAGCAAAAGGTTATAAATTATTCAATGAGCCGCAGTCAAATATATTTCTACTCGCTCGCAAGAAGAGTGGCAAGACGACAGCACTCTTTGAAATACTGAAACGAACTACCGACAGAAAGACACGTATTGTCATTATTGCTTCAACAATACACAAGGACTACATTTATAAAGAAATGGTAAAGCACTTTAAGAACAGGGGAAACCCGATGGCGGTATATACCTTTCTCAAATCAGGTGGTGTAAATGTTATAGATTATGAGTTAGACAAACTGAATAAACAGGATGAGCAACACGAAGGAGAAATCAAAGATGAAGAACCGATGGAGAAACCACGTTTTCTCTATTTTGGAAAAGAAAAGAAACAGATAAAGGAGGCAAAAGAACGGCCAAGTAAGTATATTTGTTTTGGACAATTTAGCAGGTGGATTAAGAGACAAGTCAGTGAGCGATTTGTTAAAAAAGAACAGACACTATAAATCAAAGGTGATTATGTCGAGCCAGTATCTGAACGACCTACGGCCAGAAGCCATTAAGCAGTTAGATTATTTATTAATCTTTCCAGGCCAGTCTCAGGATAAGATGGAACTCGTGTATAAACACTTAGACTTATCTTTTGACTTTGATTATTTTCTGGAAAAATATCACGAGGCGACGAGGGAGAGATTTAACTTTTTATATGTTTCAAGTGTTGATGATGAATTACGTAAGAATTTTGACTATCGCTTGCGATAATGATATTTGACAATTTCACTCTCATTCGCTTTGCTCATTCTCGTTTATTGTCAAACATCGAAACCATTAAAGCAAAAACGATGTTTGTAAATTATCTCCAACACGTTGGAGATTCACGAAAAGCGTAGCGGAAGTGTGGATTTACAAATATCAAAAAAATAATTATTTTTTTCTGTATTATATATGGTAGTTAAAACAACTCGTGTTGAAGTCATTCCAACAATCGGCAAACGAACAACTAACTCAAGCACAATGGCTGGAGGTAAAAAGAAGACTGGTCGTAAGAAGAAGCAGGGAGGTAAGGGGCAGGCTGGCGGTAAAATTAACTGGCAAAAAGTGGGTAAAACCGCATTGGCTGTTAATAAATTTCTTCGCGATAATAAAGTAATCTCTAGGACTGCGGGAGCATTGAGCAGTATTGGAGTGCCTTACGCAGGTGCCGTCCAAAATACCGCTTCAAAACTCGGATATGGCAAGAGAAAGCAGAGGGGATGTGGCGCCTTGAAATTTTAGTCCGCTTGCGGACAAATGGCACAACACTCGTGTTGCGTCTAATTCTAAAAGATATTTTGTTTGAAATTATGTTAAAATATTTTTTTGTTAATATACAATGGTTGCTAAAACCAAAAAAACAAGTAAGATGAGACCACCGCGGGTTTATAAAAATAAAAGCGGGAGGCCGTATATTATCCAGAAGGGCAAAAAATATTATCTTAATTTTGGTAAGAAAACAAATGATATGAGCACGAATTAAACCTTTTGTGAAATATCTAAATCCTCCTAAGACAAGGCGGGCACCTAAGCGAAAAGAAGACTTAAGAAAAGTCCAGAGTCTGTCAGAGATTGAACAGAATACGAGAACGGCAATGCAAGACCACTTAGACAAACTCAGAAAGGAGAAATACGAAAAGATTGATGAGATTGACCAAAAAGAGAAAAAAGCACAAGCCGATGCAGAAGAGGAAAAGAAGAGGCAAGAGAGAAAAGACATAGCCGATGCAAAGGAAAGACAGGAAATAAAGGACAGGGAACATAAAAGAGAACTGGCGGAGATTAAAGAAAGACAGGAAGAAAAGGACAGGGAACTAAGAAGGGAACAAAAACTCATAGAGGATGTAAAATATGAACGACTACATAGACAGGGGTTATTGATGGCACAAGTTGCACCGCCAATTATAGCGAAACCAAATAAAACCGCAACTACATCTTCCCCAAAAATAACATATATAACTGACCAAGTAAATAGACAAGCAAAAGATTTGGAAGAAGAAAAGAGACGAAGAATTATTGATGGAATGTTCGCTGAGAAAACGAGAAAAAATCGGCAAGATACTGGAAAAATGAGAAATCATGTAATAAATTATAATAAAACACCTTCAAAAAGCAGGCATTAATATTCCTATCATAAAAACAAAGGTTCAAAAGACTACGCCACTAGTTTAAAGAATTGGTTATACACACAAAAAATCACTGAAAACATATTATCGGTAAAAGATGGATGGGATAAACTAGACCGATTTACAACAACAATGATTGCTAAAAATAGAAGCAAAAAGAGAAAAGAAAAAAAACTCCCGTAAATAGCACTCTATCGCCAACAGACCAACAACCTTTTGAAACTTCGGATGCTAAACAACTTATATTTGAATTGACAAATCCAAAACCAGCGGAGACACTGCCAACAGGTGTAGCAACACCCACGAGCACAAGTTCTGCGGAGCCACAGCTTGAGGTGCCACAGCCAGAGCAACAGCCAGAGCAACCACAGCAACCAGAGCCACAGCAACCAGAGCCACAATCACAGCAACCAGAGCCACAGCAGGAGGGCGAGGGGCGAGGGCTAATGACGAATGAAATAGATGACATAATGAAAAATATGGATGGTATCTCAGAGCGATAGCCAGTGATGAAATTTACAAGTTGAAGCCAGGAAGCAGAAAGCGATGCGGATTTATTATGAATAATGACCCGAGCAACAGAAAAGGACAGCACTGGATGGCTGTATGGATAAGTCTAGATAAAGATAGGAGTGTTGAAGTGTATGACCCGCTAGCACTTTACCAACCAACGGAAGACTTTCAACAACAAACGAAACAACTAATAGACAGAAGCCACCCCGATAGTTATTTGTTAATGAAGGTTAATCAAGTAAAAGAGCAGAGCGATACCAGTGATACCTGCGGATGGTTTGCTATGAGGTTTTCAATGGAGCGGGCAAAAGGTATTAAATTCAAATTTGCCAGTGGCTATACAGACTTAAAAGAAGACGAAGCGGAGAAATTAAAAGCACAGAACGGGTATGGAGATAGTGAGGGATTTAATACATTCATTTAAAAAATATTATTTGTTATATACAATGGATTACAAAGGCGGTAGGTCAAGTAGTATCTATTACATAAATAGTAAAAATAGGATAACAGGCACAGACTTTACATATGAAGTAAATATGAAGGGGCTAGACAATCCCACACACTGCAAAATACTTCATATTTATGTGCCGAAGTCGTATTATTCGGTGGCTTCACCATATAATACTTTTACACTTAGCGAAAACGGGTACGAGGCTTTAATTACGATACCTGATGGAAACTACACGATGAACAACTTAAAAAATAAACTGGCAGAGGTGCTAACCGCAGAAAGTCCAAATGACTATACATATGTTGTATCAAGTAATAATACCAACATAGACCCAGAAGATGGAAAATTAACATTCAATGTTTCAAATAATGGAGGTATTCAACCGCGGTTTATATTCGATGGCGAGACCCGAATTCACGAAGTTATGGGATTTGATAAAAACAGCACATATTTCTTCGCCAATAATTTTATTAAATCGCCAAATGTAATTATCCTAACTGGCGAAAAAACTTTATACCTTCAGTCAGACCTTATAGGAGGCGATAATCACGCGCTACAAGAAATATACACTTCTAGTGAAATACCTTTTGGTGCTGTTATTTATGATGGCTCAGGCTCTGAGTATGGAAAAAAATTATCTGCTAATTCAAATAATGTGTTTAGGTTTTACCTGACAGACGAAAACGACCAAGAAATAAATCTTAATGGGCTTGGAATTGTTATGACATTACTGGTTTATCGTGAAACTAATTATTTTAATTTATTTAATTCATTGTTTAATTTACTTAAATCGCGGTAATGATATTTGATTTAAATATAAGATATAATATATGAATAAATATGACAGAAAGATATAAAAAAATTTATCGTATTGTATCTGGCGAGGGAAAACAATACATAGGAAGTACTTGTGTTCATTTATCAAAGCGATTTTTCGAACATAAGAGCAAAGCAAAGACAAGACCAAGCACTCCGCTGTTCAAATACTTCAATAATATAGGATGGGAACATGCTCGTATAGTGCTTGTTGAAGAATACCCATGCAATAATAAAGAGCAATTGATATCAAGAGAGCAACATTGGATTGAGCAATTAAAACCAGAATTAAATAGTTATGATGCCGATGGCGAATGCGAACATGGGAAATATAAATATTATTGTGTTTTGTGTAAAGGAAAAGGAATATGTGAGCATTCAAAGAGAGAGGAAAGGTGTGTTGAATGTAAGGGAACTCAAATATGTATCCACGACAAAATAAAGTCAAGATGTATTGAATGTAAAGGAAATAGTTTATGTATCCACCAAAAAAGAAAAGATATGTGTAAAGAATGTAAGCCGAACAACTTTTGCGAACACAACAAACAAAAAGGACATTGTGCGGAATGTGTCGCATGGCGATGTGAAACTTGTAATGTAAAACTTAGTAGTAAGCGTTTTCATAATCATATTACTTCAAAAAGGCACATTAATAAGATTGATGAATAATCAATAATTATTTTTGATTTAATTATTTTTTCTATAAATATATACTGGTGAATTAGTTAATTTACACTATTTCAAAAAAGAAAAACAAAAGCAAAAATGCCGGTAATGTATGGTGGTGAGTTGATCCATCACACTAAGGAACTGCTCACGGGTAAGTATGAGTTGAACAAACTTACCACTCGCGAAGGCTCGCAACCTGTCGCGCTTACTACTGCTGGTAGTATGGAAAACACCTTTGAAATTCCTACTCGTCCTTTGAACCTTGCGAGGAGTGTGTTGCGATTTACTTACACTCCGTCTGCTCCAGGTGCTGGTGGTCGCTACAATCGTGTCTAAATGGATTGTCTGAGTATGATTAAAACTATTGAACTGCGAAGCCGAAGCGGGCAGTATCTGTGTAATCTTCAACATGTGGGGAACTACACAAAGGTTATATGGAAACCAGAAATGAAGTATGAAAAATTTATGGCGCTTGAAAACCATGGTGCTGGTGTGGGTAGCGGCGCTATGCTTCAAAAGTGTAATGCTGGAAAAGTTGAAATTGGAACCGTAGCAGACAGAAAAGGAATTACTGATGCGATCAATACTGCTGGAGTGATCGCCGCAGTTCAAACATACTACAAAGTGCCTCTTGTTAATGCACGCCGTTATGATGATACCGCTGTTGCCGATAGCAGTGCTGGGAATTATAGTTTGGTTAATGTTCCTTTTGAGGAGGCTAAGTATTTTGAAGGAGGAACTAACAATGGTGCCACCCCTGTTATTAATGTTAAGTTTCCTTTGGGTATGCTGTTTGGCACTATTTTGGAACTGGATAAGACTATTGGATTTAATGAAATTTTGGATATGCGGATTGTGTGGGCTGAAACTTCGCGCTCTTCATTCTATGGCACTGATGCGAGTTCAATTTGCACTGGCGCTGCCGCTACTACCGCTGGTGCTATCGTCTCTAACCTAAATCTATTCCTTGCTGTTGAGACTGACCCGAATGTCATCCTCGGTGTCCAGCAAAAGATTGCGGGTGAAGGTTTTCCATTTAAGATTGAGTATCCTATCGCTTGGAAGCAGAACCTCTCAACACAAAGTCAAAATTATGTCGTAAAAATGAACCGCTCGCAGGGTGAAAGAATTCGTCGTATTTATACTTCCGCATTTCATAACACTGAGAGTGCTAATATTTCTTTTGATAATGACAACAGGGCGGATGCTAAAATTATTTCTAATTATACAACACTTGATGGTACCCGCCTTCAACAATTTGACATTGACACTTCTGAGAATGAAGACTATATGATTTTAAAGGATAAGTTGAAGGGAAGTGCTATCCTAAACAGCGATGTCTATCATTACAACTGGTTCCATGTAGATACTTGGGACAATAACCGCCCGCTGTGCGATAAGGACACCGACGGCTATGAGGTGAGCGGTTTGAGTCTAGACACCGAGAGGCGATATGAATTCGTTTCAAATACGAGTTCTAATGTGAGTGGTGGTGGCATAACTTATCTTAACCATTACACATTCGCCATTCTTCAACGTAGTGTGCTTGTAAAGGGAATTGAAATTTTGATGAGTTGATATTTGTAAATTCACGCTCCCGCTACCGCTCCCGCGTGTTTTACAAACATCGTTGTTTAATAAAATATTTTTTTAATGTTAATAATATAGGAAAACTATTTCAAAGGTTGAAATAGTTTGGGAGACGAAAGCAAAAGATCACGAATGTCACACCAGAGAAATTTAATCGCAGAAAATCCTGACGGCGAATTTATGAACGTCAAAGTTGGATATGATGGTGATATTGAAACAAATAATTCAAAAACCGCTTTTGGCGAAGCAGTAGTAGTACAATTAACACCAGTTTTACAGGAAATCTTTCCATATACCATTAATACTAGGATATGGACAAAAATGGAAACAAAATCGTCTGTGTCATTTTTGGATAATATGGCTGAATTGAAAACAACTGCTGAAGCAACGGCAGATGCTAGACTGGTAAGTAAAAGGAGAATAGAACTGGAACAGGTGTCCTCGCCCGCTTTACTGCTCTATGGACGACGGATGATACAAAAGATTACTATTCATTTATTGGAATAGGAACTGGGCTTGTTGATGGATTTTATTTTTACAAAAATCAAGCGGGAATGAATATTGCACATTGTAAAGGAAATCATGTAGATTATATTGACCAAGAAGACTGGGATGACCCGTGCGATGGAAATTATGCTATGCCGAACTTAGACTGGAGCAAAGGACATGTATTTCAAATTCAATTTCAGTATCCTGGGTTTGGTGCTATTAAGTTTTATATTGAAAATCCCATAACAGGATTATTTCAATTGGTTCATATGATTGAGTATGTGAATGCTAATAATGGTGTAAGCCTGCGGAATACGACATTACCCTTTACAGCAGTAATGAAAAATGATGCGGCGACTGGAATCCAAATTCTTAAAACAGCGAGTGTCAGTTTATTCATTGAGGGCTCAAATACTATTAATACCAGCATAACAAATTCAATTGAGGGTAGTGAAGTCGCCCACACTACAGAAAGACCAATATTGAGTATAAGAAATAAAGAAAAATATGATGGCAACTTAGACAATTATTCATTAGTATATCCATCATTGATAAGTATTAGTAATGAAGACGGAAAAACAAATATAGTAAGAATGGTTTTGAATGGAACTTTAACTGGAGCAGTGTATGCGGATGTAGATACGAAATATTCAATAGTTGATACTGACACGACCGCGACTGCTATCGCCAACGGAACGACGATTTTTAAAATTTATATTAATGCTAATTCAACCCAACAAATCAATCTAAGAAGTTATGATATTTATCTGTCTCCAAGTGATGTATTAACTTTTACGCAGAAATCAGTTTCCACTACTAATAATGGTGGAAACGTGAATGTAAGAGCTACTTTTACAGAAGACCACTAGATATTTACAAATCCGCACTTTCGCCTTCGGCTTTCGTGCGGTTTGTAAACATCGTTTAAAAGTAAATAATAAAAAAAATAATAAGCGGAAAGCGATGTTTGAAAAACACGCGAGAGTGCGAAGCACGGAAGCGTGGATTTTCAAATATCAGAGATATTTTTTTACCGCATCTTTGTTATTAAAATAAGGGTCTTGAATTAAATATTCAAGGTATGGTTTGTCAATCTTGCTATATCTTCAAATCTCATTTTTTTTATACTTACCATATTGAAGAAAAATATCAGTTTCATCTTTTTTCTTTGCTATCTCATTAGCCTTTATTTCGGTAATTCCAGTCTCTTTTAAATCAGTTGGTTCGCCAACCAACACGCTTTCCAATGGGATAACTACTTTCACATTGTCGTCCCTTTGCTTATATTGTTCATAGAAAGAAACAATGTCGGGCTTAGTCCATTTAATTGTTGGCTTTTTTATTTCGCTGTCAATATTCCATTTTTCAATTTCATTCAAGTAGTCCTGCTTGGTGCTCAGGTCAGTCATTGATATTTTAGAATTGCGCTCTCGTTTCACTCACGCTTATTCTAAAACATCGATAAAAATTTATTTAAAAAAATTAATGGAGACGATGTTTGTAAAACACACGGTAGCGGTAGCGGGAGTGTGGATTTACGAATATCAATTATAAATATTTTTTACTTCCTTCTTAATGTCCGTAAATTTATCAAACCACGGCTGTTTCATAACCCATTCAAGGTATGGCTTATCAATAACTGCTACATCTTGAATTTTCTTCCCGCGATATTTACCAAATGGAAAAACATCGGTTGGCTTTCCTTCCTTTCTCTTTTCAATCGCCTTGATTTCTTCATCAATTACCTGTTGCACATCTTTTACTGAAAATAATTCCTTCTTCTTCTCAATGGAAAGTTTTTCAAACTTCTCGCATAGTCTGGTTAGGGTGGTCATTGGTCTATATAGACTGGTAAAAAATTTATTGAAAAAAAATTATTTATTTGTTTAAGCGCTCATTTGATATCCGCGAGGGATACTATCATTTTCATTGATAAACTCACGATTGCACCATCTTGTTTTATTAACAACATTCACCACATTCTTTTGGTGTTGGATACTAAAGTGTTCAATGTGTTGTTGTTTGCTGTTTCTTGTGGTATGTATTTTCTTCATTATAAAGTTTCTTGTATTAGTTAAACTTTCGCCCTTGTCCATTAATTCATATGAAGTGGAATTTAA
This sequence comes from Paulinella micropora, assembly GCA_019918135.1. Classification (NCBI taxonomy): domain Eukaryota; phylum Cercozoa; class Imbricatea; order Euglyphida; family Paulinellidae; genus Paulinella; species Paulinella micropora. The sequence continues at coordinate 100,658 of WBZZ01004787.1, read as the reverse complement.
TTTCTTTAAGTCTAAGCCTTTACCTCTAAAGTGGAAATGAGTTTTTGCCTCTATGTTGATTTTGTTTAAAATCAACATTATTACCTTTCTTGACATACTCTAACATATATAATTTTGGTGCTACCCATATTCCCCTTATTATTTTACAATCAGTTCCAAGGTCGTCATCCATTCCGCCTATTGTTTCATCTCTAAATCTCTTTATACGTTCAATGTTTCTTACATGGCTTTGAATGCTGTCTGTATCCGTATAATAATAGTCTCTGTCTGGGTCGTTGTCTGGGTTGGCTTCATTCATATACTTATACATAATTCTCCTGCTATATGCTAGTATAAATGCCCCGCAGTGAGTAGGTTTTGTATTTTTTTCTTCTTTCATTTTGTCATCTCTTGGAATACCAGAAATTAACCATAATTCACCATTAGCATCTTCAAACTTTTCAATATCGGTTATCACGTGTTTAGCCCAGAATTTCCAACACTCGTGATTTTTTGTTATGAATTTACTTACAGAATTAATCGGTCTTTGAATTGTTTTTCCGTATAAAGCATTCATAAATAACTTTGCTAATAAATACTGCGGTGTGCCTTTCTTTGAGTTTTGTTTCCGTTTGAATAACTCTAATATGTAATCTTTGAATATTGGTTCAGCCCCTTCCGAATAATACCCACGATTGATTTTGACTTGGTATCCAAGTTCAATCATATCTTCAATATCTACAGAAGTCAGCCATTGGTCTTTCATATCTTTTAACTCCCATTTTAAGCATCCTTTACTATCGCGGAAAGGCACACGTGGGTGTAATAGATTTTTTGGAGATATGTAATCAACATTATATATTCCTAGTTTCCCTTTCATTTCTCCTTCGCATTTCTTAAGTTCGCCCGTCATATAATTTTCAAGCATTGCCGTTGGATAAAGGCTCACGACATCCGCATCAATAAGAAAATCTTTAACCTCATCAAAATCAATTTCGCCGTTTATGTATTTTGATATTGCTCGGATATAAATCTCCTCTTGCTTGGATAAGTCCTAGCCCCATATATTGCTCTTCTAAAATCAGTTTCTTGTTCTAACTTTGGAAGTTGAATTATGTATTGTTTATCTATTTTCTTTTTCCAAAGGTTAAAGGTTAATGAAGACGTAGACATAAACTCAGAAAGATTTGTTTTATGTTCTTCAAATATTGGTTTGTTTAGTGTTTCATATAATTATTTCAACCCCATAACATCCTTCTCTAGATAACCAAACATTCTTTTTTCATTTCCTCATCCATCTCTTCCCATCGTTTTGCTTTGTCGTGGTAAAAATCTCCTTTCAAAACATTACAACCTAAACTTTCAAGGTTCTTTTTAAGGCTTCCTTCTGTGTGCTTAGAAATCTCCCAGAATTTCATATTTTTATATTCCATTGAAATAATTGCTCCATTATTCATCAATGGAGTGTCTTTTATTTTTCTTTTAATAAATTCTTTTTGAAGGAAGTAATGGTCGAATTTACTTCCGTTAAAAGCATTAACATAAAATATTGCTTCTGGTTTTCTTTTGGCTAAGTCTTTAGCATATTGAAAGATTTTATCAATGAGTTTTGAAATACAATCGTCGCCAGCGACATATTTAAAACCGATACCCGCAATCGTATAACCTGCTATATACGGGGTATGGATTTCAACCACATTTCTATATGTTTCTAAATCATAATGAAAAATCTCATTTTGATTATTATATTTCATTTCCTTGAATGTCGTTAATAAACTATCAACTTGGTCTTTCTTTTTTCTTAATTTAGCCCTCGCATATGTATTCTTTTATTATTACATCTGTGATTATTAAAATAAGTTTTAAAACAATCTTTACATCTCCTTTTGTTCCTTTTTATGAAACTCATATAATGTCCTTTAAGCAGATAACAAAGGACATCTGCTGATATTAAAGGGTCTTCATAGTTTTTGAATGTCTCTTTGCTTGTAGCATCAGACATTCGAAATACTTACCTTCAATACAATAATTTTTTAAGATTTCATATCCTATTGAAAATGGTATATATGAATTATGTTCGAGGTTGAATTCTTGTCTAATATCATTACATACTTTTTTATTAAGTTTTGATTTACCTGTCAAAGGTAGATATATCCTTAAAAACATAGAAGAAACGATTATTATCCTTACTCCTGGGATTAATATGATTTCCTTCATATGTTTTATGTTTCTTATCACTTCCTGATGGATTACATCCGCCTCCGTCTTCCTGAATAAATTCAATCCTCATAAATTGAATAAAGCGGTCGTATCCATTAGCATTGGCTTCTAAATTTTCCTCATTGTATTGATAAATAGCATTAAATAAATCTTCAATATCCTTTATCCTTACTGCGTTGAAAGTTTTCCATTTATAAAACTTTTAGTAATCAATATCAGTAATATAAGCAAACTTAACGTGAATACTCGCATTCTCCGTCATACCTCTGCTTCTAGCATCTCTTACCGCTCTCATTATTGTAAAATCTATCTCATCCATATCATAGTTGATATTAAGTTTTTTAAAGCGGTATGTGTATGAATTTAAGGCTCTATTTCGTGTTGGTCTTAACTCAATAAGTTTTACCTCTCGCTTCTTCGCTTCCTGTGTCTTGGTTTCCCGCAAATGTGCTCTAGTCTTCAATAGTTCCCTCACATTTTCAGTTGGTCTTTGTGTTGATGGTAATGGTGGTGGCATACTTTTTATATCAATAGAAGATAAAATATTAAGAAAAATATTAAATAATTATCTGTTATATTTATAACTAATAATAATACATTAACCCTTAAATAGAAATTCATTTTAATGCATCCTCCATTCTTTTTAATTTAAGCAAAGCCTGCTTTACCTCTTCTCTTTTTTCTTTCTTTTTTCGGCTATCGAGGTTTTATTTTGATTATAATATTCCATGGCCTTCTGCTTGTGTCTTTCTGGGTCGTTTTTTAATAAATTCTCTGGCTCTTCTTTGCATTGCTTCCTTTTTTTCTTCTGGTGTCTTGTACATAGAAAAAAATAATCTTTAATTTAAATTAATAATTGTTATTGAATAGTAATTTCTATTCCATAATGTTTTCCATTTCTTCCTCCATAGGTTGAATAATATACTCTTGTCTTCCTTCAAATTTTAATAATGGTGCTAAATTTTTATTAATATAACCCAAATGCTTCCCGCTTTCAGTTTCAACCCTAACTGCATTTTTATCAAACTAATTTTCTGGTTCGTGTTTGATGAAAACTTTTTCGTTATTTCTTCGGAGATAAACAATATTATCCTGTCGCACTTCAAATGAAACACCTACAACTCTTGTCGTCGTCATTTATATATAATAGATTATAGATAATCTGTTTAAAATAAAATTAATTATTTGTTTTCTTATTTTCATAATATCTTTCTACGTATCATTTCTGCGACATATACATTCAACTAGACAACATCCTATCATAATCTCATCTCTCTCCGCGAAGAAATCTCTATGAAAATCTGATTTTTCGTGTGTATATTTGCTGTATATTCCGATGGTCTTACCACATACACAAGTATATTTCTGTTTTCTTCTTTCTCTTATGTATTCTGCTTTCTTCTGTTTGTGGTCAATCATCATATTTATGAATATGATGAATGATATTATATAATTATAATAATTTTACTTAATAATATATATTTTTTTCCTAAGTGCTGTGGAGGGCGAATTTGGGGGTATTGTTGATTTGTATTGATTTTGTTTTATAAAAAACCTAAATTTTTTTGTTGAATTTTTCTTGTTTTTATTTAAAAGCGAAATTAAGAGTAAGAGAGATTTCTTTATTTTGCTTCTTCGTATTGATTGAAATTTTTGATTTTGTTATTTTGCTGTTTTCACGCTCAGTATTGAAAGTTTAAACTATCAATAGGAAGCCTTAAAATGACCTGGACGAAGTCGTGAATTTGCAAAAATTCACGATGAGTTCCGGGTTATCAACTACTAACACATACATAAACGCTATCAACGCTCACCTCTCTTAAGTTAAACAAGGAATAATGCAAGAATGATAATGAAAAAACCTTGAGGTTTGGGTTGTGGCTTGTAGCGAAGTCCTTGAGCTAGTGCAACGTAGTGTTTTTTTTTTTTTTTCAAACGTATTTGGTTTTTTGGTTCGGTTGCGTTTGGGTTTTGCATACCGACCGAGACCTACATGTGCATGAACGGTATCTTTATGGTGGTAGGTGTGCCACCACTAATTTGCAAATATCATTTCCGAAACTGTGCAAAACAATGCCTAAGTCTCAGTTTCGGCCCGGTTATTCCACATTAGTTTCAGTTTAAAAAAAAAAGAAAAAAAAGAAAAAAAAAAAGGAATAAAACCCTGTAGTTTCGAAACTGGGGTAATTCATACCCCCCCAGTTTCTGGTTTCGAAACTCAATTTTGGGTTAGATAGATAGATAGATAGATAGATAGATAGATAGATAGATAGACAGACCAGACCAGACCAGACCAGACCAGACAGACAGACGATAGATATATGAGATTTCGCAAAAAGGATGTAGTCCTTGCAAAGGAACGCAGTTTCACATCAGACAGCAATTTGTGTATTGTGCGTGTCCGGGATGGGAATCACGGGTAGACTGTGTTCTCGAACGAGAAGAGGGATTTTGAGGAGACTAGAATGCCGTTGAAGCCGTTATTCCAAGTGTTTTGAGCACCGTAAGCTCGCGCAAGCTACAATGATGACATTGTGTAAGGCCTAAACCCCTGAGGGGACCTAGCCCGGGCTATGCAACACTGGACGGCTAGGACGGAATGCAGTCACCGATACGGACTTAGGGAGGATTAGTCCAATTTATGACCGCGCAGGAGCGATAGATCGCAAAAGAGCAACGAGCTACGCAAGGATTTGGATTGGGAGTAAGAAAAACCCAAGGCGCATAGACGTCGATGAACAGAGAACGATACAATGCCGCGAGCTCCGCATTCGATTGATCGAAGGTGGCAGGTCCATCCGTTGTCCTCGATTTCAGATGTAAGCTCACTGTATTTGCCTCATCGGAACCCGTAACCCTCGCTTAATCTCTTGGGTCATCAACGCAAGCACAAACTCGGTTATTACCCCCGACCTTAGACGTCTGTGGGGAATCGTTCCAACAACAAATATGCTCTCTGTTCTGGTCAAGCACATTCGTGTCACATTCTCCCTGGCCGCCGAGTTGCCCTCGAACAAGGCCGTTCTACCTGGCGTCACGACTCTGTGCTCTCACTATTGAGGCTCCCCTTAACCACATCGAGAGCCAAAACGCTCCCCTACAGACCAAAGAGAATCGAAGTCTGTGTTTGTGAAAGAGGGCGAGCAGAAGCCTAAGGGGCAGTCATTTCATCGTCCATCTCTGCTTGACACTGCAAACGATTGGCAGCTCCAAACCCAGTACACTGGTTCTGAGCCAGCCTTTCCTGTCCACATCTGTGTCACTGACCTCCGCCCCGATGTTGTCTGGTCATTGTCTGCCAAGAGATGTATACTGATCGAACTCACGTGCCCGGTCGAGGAAAACATCCTTGACGCACGGGCTTACAAGACCAACGAGCCCAAGAGGTCCAAGGGGCATGCGTCTTCAAATCGAAGAAAGCACCCTTGCATGGCTTTGTCCATGTCATGCACTGGAGTT
>WBZZ01004787.1:77500-80000 GCA_019918135.1 Paulinella micropora | reverse complement strand
GGGATGGTGTGGGTGTGCTGGGCCCGTGGTGGGGTGCCTTATGTGTGCCTAGCCATACGCCTATAAGTCACAAGCCGAAATAGCGACGGGAAGCACAATCCTGTTCCCTCAGGGTGCCCTTTCTCGCTTGTTGAGCCCGGAATAAAACCCACAGTGCTCTGTCGGTTTATGCTAGACTGTCGATGTCACAGTCTCGAAACTCCATCTGCTTGCTGGGCCCTCTGTAATGGAGGTGGGAGCTCGTTCTGCAAGGGGCGCTTATGGAACGAGCCCTGGCCCCGCCTGGTACTAGGGAGCTTTGGTATCGCCTGTATCAGTCCCTTCCGTGCAAACATCACGGCTTAGCTGGGCATCGGGTTAATACTTTACCCACAGACTTCCTTGGTTGACGAAGTCAGAAGCTCCTTTTTTCTGACATTAGTCGATATCTCATCTATCTATCTATCTATCTATCTATCTATCTATCTATCTATCTATCTATCTATCTATCTTTCTTTCTTTCTATCTATCTATCTATCTATCTATCTATCTATCTATCTATCTATCTATCTATCATCTATCTATCTATCTATCATCTATCTAGATTCTATCTATCTACCTCATGCCTTTTCTCGTTTCTCTTGTACCTGGCTTCTTTTGTTTTTCTTGTTTGCGTTGCGATGCTTGCTCTCTCCACCGTCACACGGGCCGATGCATGCACATGTACACATACACACAGAAGCAGACACAGCCGCTCCTTGCTGTGGCGTGGCCTACTGTGCGCACGTCTCCTTGTCTTGTCTGCCTTGTCTAGTTCAACAGAACGGCCCTGATCGAGACCGGGGCGAACGGTCGCACTGACATTGCCAAGGCGCTCCTCGCCGCGGGCGCCAACGTCAACGCCACAGACGAGGTAAACAGTGGGGCGGACAGTTGCATACTCTGTGTGCACCTATATGTATTCACATATGTATATTTGAATGTATATTTATTTGTATGTGTGGACGTATATGTAGATGCATATAATAATAATAATAATAATAATAATAATAATAATAATAATAGTAGTAGTAGTAATAATAATAATAATAATAATAATAATAGTAATAATAATAGTAATGATAATAACAGTAATGATGATGATGATGATAATAATAATAATAATAATAATAGTGCTTCTCTGTCAATGGCTGATGCATTTCTGCACATGCGCCTCCATCGTCTCACCCGTGAGGGGAGTACGAAGAATTGACGATAGGCTCTAATGACACCCCCGCAAGGGCAGTTCCAACACTTCCAGACGGACCGGTATGTTCAATGAAAATACTGGTCCAGACGGACCGGCATGTTCAATGAAAATACTGGTGGCACCGACGGGAATCGAACTGGCGACAGGGCCCAGATGGTAGAACTTGACCACTGGGCTATCACGGTGTCCATAATAATAATAATAATAATAATAGTAATAATAATGATAATAATAATACTAATACTAATACTAATACTAATACTAATACTAATAATGATAATAATAATAATAATAATAATAATAATAATAATAATAATAATACTAATAATAATATGTCTTCCTCTTCCTCTTAATAATAATAATAATAATAATAATAATAATAATAATAATAATGATAATAATAATAATAATAATAATAATAATAATAATAATACTATATCTGAGGCGTACTGATGCAGCTAATGGCATATCCTCAACGGACATAACCTCCAATACCCTTGTTCGAGGTCCTCCACCCCCCCGTGTCAGTCTCTCGCCTGATGATCGGGGCCACCGATGGAGCTCCTGAGGGCAAGACTGCACTAAGCCGAGGTTATTCCGCAGTCCCGCAACCTCTTGCAAGACGTCACCGAATGTGCAAGTGCATACACCAAGCGCGGTTGCTAGAGCTGCCTCGAAACCCCACCCATAACAATCTGGTGTCTGCTGGGTCCTGGGCTATCAACCAGCATATGCGGAGTTTAAGATCTTTTACGCGCGCAACGACCCTCCTCCCCAGCATCTACCACCAAAGGGTTATGAGTTGGCGTCACAGTTTAACGCCTTGAGGCCATTGGGCTGGAACTCTGTTTAGCAAGTGTGACTAGGTTTTTTCATCGGGATTTCCCTCAAATATGTCACAGTCAACACTCCAAGGCAGATTTACTATATCTGAGGCGTACTGATGCAGCTAATGGCATATCCTCAACGGACATAAGCCTCCAATACCCTTGTTCGAGGTCCTCCACCCCCCCGTGTCAGTCTCTCGCCTGATGATCGGGGCCAAATAATAATAATAATAATAATAATAATAATAATAATGATGATGATGATGATAATAATAATAATAATAATAATAATAAAAATAATAATAATAATAATAATAATAATAATAATGATAATAATACGTCTTCCTCTTCCTCTTCCTCTTCCTTCCTCTTCCTCTTCCTTCCTCTTCCTCTTCCTCATCCTCATCCTCTTCCTCTTCCTCTTCCTCTTCATATTCCTCTTCAT
>WBZZ01004787.1:22500-55000 GCA_019918135.1 Paulinella micropora | reverse complement strand
AAAATGCAAACATGACATTTAAAAAAATTTAGATAAATATTTAACCCAATACACTTTCTATTAATCAAATATCACCTTCATACGTATTTTTTTGACCTCAAACTAGAAATTTCTAGTAATTGCGTTAGGCGTTTGTCCTGAACGCTAAAATACCAAAAATCACATAATTTTCTTTTTGATAATTTTTCAACCCAAGACACTTTCTTTTTATAAAATATCACCTTGATATGTAATTTTTTGATCTAAAACGAGAAATTCCTAGTGATTGCGTTAGGCGTTTGTCCTGAACTCTAAAATGCCAAAAATCACATAATTTAATTTTTGATAATTTTCCAATCCAATACACTCCCTATTAATCAAATATGACCTTCATACGTATTTTTTTTTACCTCAAACGAGAAATTCCTAGTAATTGCGTTAGGCGTTTGTCCTGAACGCTAAAATGCCAAAAATCCAATAATTTTATTTTTGATAATTTTCCATCAAACATCACCTTCATACGTATTTTTTAGACATAAAACGAGAAATTCCTAGTAGTTAGGCGTATGTCCTGAACGCTAAAATGAAAAAAAATTACGTAATTTTCTTTTTGATAATTTTTTCACCCAATACGCGTTCTCTTCATCAAATATCGCCTTCATATGTTTTTTTTTAACCTCAAACGAGAAATTCCTAGTGATTGCGTTAGGCGTTTGTCCTGAACGCTAAAATGCTAAAAATCACTTTTTTTTTTGATAATTTTCCAGTCCAATACACTCCTTATTAATCAAATATTACCTTCATACGTATTTTTTTTTTACCTCAACGAGAAATTCCTAGTAATTGCGTTAGGCGTGTGTCCTGAACGCTAAATGCAAAAAATCACATAATTTTATTTTTGATAATTTTCCAACCCAATACCCTATCTATTTATCAAATATCACTTTCGTACGTATTTTTCTGATGTCAAGCGAGAAATACCTAGTAATTGCGTTAGGGGTTTGTCCTGAACGGCTAAAATGCAAAAAAATTACGTAATTTTCTTTTTGATATTTTTTTCACCCAATAGGCGTTCTCTTCATCAAATATCGCCTTCATATGTATTTTTTTTACCTCAAACGAGAAATTGCTAGTAATTGCGTTATGCGTTTGTCCTGAACGCTAAAATACAAAAAATCACATAATTTCACTTTTGGTAATTTTTCCAACCAACACTCGTTCTCTTCATCAAATATCACCTTCATATGTTTTTTTTTTTACGTTAAACGAGAAATTTCTAGTAATTGCGTTAAGGCGTTTGTCCTGAACGCTAAAATGCAAAAAATCACATAATTTTACTTTTGATAATTTTTCCAACCAATACTCATTTCTATCATCAAATATCACCTTCATACGTATTTTTTTGACGTCAAACGAGACATTCCTAGTAATTGCGTTAGGCGTTTGTCCTGAACGCTAAAATGCAAAAAATCACGTAATTTTACTTTTGATAATTTTTCTAACCAATACTAATTTCTATCATCAAATATCACCTTCATACGTATTTTTTTGACGTCAAACGAGAAATTCCTAGTAATTGCGTTAGGCGTTTGTCCTGAACGCTAAAATGCAAAAATTCCAGGTAATTCCTGAGTTGGCATGCTTTCAGCTCAACGAGCTTTGTGTGTGCCAAACATGGCTTTCTAACTCCTCCTGTGCCCTCAAACGAGTTTTTGGGTGTAGTGCCGAAAGTCGAAATGTAGGCATTCAGGACACTTTCCTAACGCAAATATTTGCATGACTTTCGAAAAACCCATGTCATCGTCAGCGACGAGTCGGGGGCTTGCAGCTCTGCAAGTATGAGCTGCCAACTCCTCCTGGTGGCAACAAACCATGCTTGGTCGTGGCCGGGTGCCGGTTCGCGCGGGTTGGTGGTGTACACATGCAACCGTGCGGGCCGGAGGGGCCAGCAGCGTGTGTATGTATGTATGTATGTATGTATATGTGTGTGTGTGTGTGTGTCCGCTGCCTGTTCCTGCTGCGAGCGCGCTGCCCTCCTCCCCCTCCTCCTCTCCCTCCCCCCCCCGCACGTCGCACCTGGTCTGGTCTGCTGTGTATAGGACGGCTGCACGGCGCTGATCCGGGCCGGAGCGAAGAAGCACACGGCGACAGCACAGGCGCTGCTGGCGGCCGGCGCCCAGACCGAAGCCAAAGACAACGTAAGCAGGAGGGAGAGGGGAAGATGAGAGAGAGAAAGAGAGTGAGCCAGAGCATGCCATGCGCATACCCCGGAAAGATGTGGGAAGAACTGACGGTTTGTGGCCACCAGGAGCAGTTGGGAGCTGATACTTGCAGGGCGTCAAGCCCCAGACTCGTCCTCGACGCTGAGGTGGTTTTTCCGGAATTCAAGCAAATATTTGCGTTAGGGGAGTGTCCTGACCGCCGAAATTCCTCGATTTTTGGCAAGAGTCGCAACATGACTCGTTTGAACACACTAGAGGGAGTTAGAAGGGGATATTTGGCCTACACAGAGCTTGCTGGATGGAAAAGGTGAGGCACATATGATTTCAAGCAAATATGTGTGTTAGCCTCTGTCCTGAACGCTCGATTGCCTAAATGTGCCCGGGCCCTCAAAACAGAGACCCTTCGCAACAAAAGGAAACTCACATCTATCTATCTATCTATCTATCTATCTCTATCTATCTATCTATCTATCTATCTACCTACCTACCTACCTACCTACCTATCTATCTATCTTCTATCTATCTATCTATCTACCAATCTATCTATCTATCTATCTATCTATTTATGTAACGGTTTTTCTTTTATTTTCTCCTCTCTTCTCTCCTCTCCTCTCCTCCCCCCTCTCCTCTCCTCTCCTCTCCCCTCCCCTCCCCTCTCTCCTCTCCTCTCCTCTCCTCTCTCCTCTCTCTCCTCTCTCCTCTCTCTCTCTCCTCTCTCCTCTCTCCTCTCCTCTCCTCCTCTCTCCTCTCCTCTCCTCTCCTCCCCTCCCCCCCCCCTCTCCCCTCCCCTCCCCTCTCCTCCCCTCTCCTCTCCTCTCCTCTTCTCTCCTCTTCTCTCCTCTTCTCTCCTCTTCTCTCCTTTTCTCTTCTTTCTATTCTCTTCTCTCTTCTCCTCTCTTCTCCTCTCTTCTCTTCTCTTCTCTCTTGCCCATTCCCAGCCCGCTACCCAGTTGCCGTGGCGGCGGGTTGGAATGGATGCATATGTCTTTGGATACGCAGAGCTGACAAACCAAACATATCTATCTATCTATCTATCTATCCATCTATCCAAAAAACGAGAAAGAAAAGGGGGAGTGATCCAAAGGCTCCCCCCCCCCTTTTCGTTTTGAATTTTGCCATAGTTTGTCATTTTTTACAAGGTCAGTCATATAAAGAGATAACAGCATTATCCCCCCGTTTTTACACGGGTAGTATAGGGTCGCACACTCTGCCCAAAAAACAAAAAAAGTGATTTTCTGTTTTCCCGTTTTTCCCTATTTCGCTCTTTTGCGACTTCACGACTAAACAGCAACATCGGAAAAGAATCCGCGACATTCATCAAAATTTTCAACAATATTTACTATCTGGCGGATCGGCCCACTCATAAATCAAAAATTACCTTTTTCTTTTTGTGCCGTTTGGTTTCAATTATGTTTTCTGGTTGTATGTCTTCTTTTTTTAACTGTTGCTTTATTTTCTTCTCCTTCGTTATCTCTTGGACTTGTTCGTGAATTTGTTTTTCATCATCAACTGGCTTTTCAAACTTAGTCTTTAACAACTCGCGGGGGCTGACTAGTTCTTTGTTAGATAGCACAATCTTAAATCCGTTTCTACCCAAAACCGTATATATCTGCTTTGACCAAGTTCGTCCGCCTTTTGAAAATAGATTTCGTTGAACTTCCCGTCTTACCTTATCGCTAGGTTCAAATTCATTAATACTCTCATCTCTTTCAATTTTTTGTTCATTAGTAGCTTTCCCATTTAATACATCAATTGGTCTAGCTTTGATTGTTGGATGAAAACGATTATTGTAAGCTTTGACCATATCATCAATGTATGAGACCCAGTCAAAGTTTCCATTTGTTTCAAATAGTATATCAAACCAGCTTCTAATAGTTCTAATCACTCTATCTACGATAGCAAGAGCCCGGTGGTCTCCTACTTCAACTGTTCTGTGTTCAATGTTATGTTCATCAAAATATTTATTAACTGCTCCTTTGTATTCTCCTCCGCTATCTGTTGTAATGATTTCTGGAATATATGGAATAGATTTTAAACCAGTATATACTTCGTTCGCAGTTTTATTTTTCAGCAGTCTAACTTCTAAAAATCTACTATTAGTGTCAATCCAAACCAACATAAAGGCATATTTTTTATTACCTGGTTTATCTTTTAACTTAGACATATCCGCCAAATCTACAAACACTTGTTTCAACGGTTTATCAGCCCATATTGTATTCCATTTCTTACTTTGTTTTTTTTGATAATGTAGTTCTAATGCCTGTTGCTCTTTAAGTTCTTGTATATGGTCGTCCATCGCACCTTCTAATATTTAATCACACCTAATGCTTTATCTCTATATGTTGCTCTTTCTTTTTTTTCAAGTTCAAAACAATAATTAGAACAAAACTCATACATATAAAACCAATCAAAACTATCATCAACAGCCGTAATCTGTCGGTTCGCTAAACACAGTGTTAATCCACACACATAGCAACTATTGAAGTCATACATACTATGATTATATAGGTAGTCCATAATGTGTAAGCGAACATCTAACGGAAGGTTTTTTATTTTGCTCATATATATATTAGAACTTCAAAAATATCCGCGATAGTTCATCATTATTTTCTTTTTTTGACTTCTCTTGTTGTCCCGCATAAACATTAACATTAACTCTGCCAGTCTTCTTACCTTTACCTTTCTTAGGCTGTTCCTCTTCTTCACTTTCGCTCTCACTCTCACTCTCTTCTTCCACTTTCTTTTTTACCACTTTCTTCGCCTTCTTCTGCTTAGTCTTTAATTTTATACCCTCAACCCGTTGGGCTACGATATCTACAAAGTCATGTTCTACTTCCTCATCCGAACTGCTCTCCTCACTTAGCTCACCGTCTCGGCCATCAATCATATCCTTAGCCAACTGTTTCTTTGACACATGGTCTATCTTTTCGTCTTCGTTCATTTCTTTCGCATTCTTAGCATCTTCCTCCGCTAGTAATTCCCTTGCCATCTCAATCTTTCTCTGCCTCGCATACTGTTTCTTCATTACAGTAGCTTTTTCAAGGTTCTTTATGGCAATCTCTCTATTACCTCTTGGCATTGTTTGTTTCTGTTGTATATCTAACCAAAAATAATTTTTATACGGATTAATTATTATCCAAATTCTTAATATCTTATTATGTATTAAGCAAAACTATATTATAAGATAAAAAGGGACAATGCCAGACTATAAGCAAGGTAAGATTTATTCAATAAGGTCTCACCAGACGGACCAGATTTATATAGGCTCTACAACAGAACCATTACATAAGAGGTTATATAAACATAGAAACGATTTTAAAAAACAAACACAATTAACATCCAAGGAAATCATAAAGTATCCAGACCATTATATTGAATTAATTGAAGAATTTCCCTGCAACAATGTATATGAACTAAGAAAAAGAGAAGGAGAAATAATCAGACAAACAGAAAATTGTGTTAATAAATACGTAGCAGGAAGGACGGCAAGAGAACATTATCAAGAAAATAAGCAATATGTATTACAAAGAAATAAAGAATATAGGGAGCAAAATAAAGAACACATAACACTAAAAAAGAAAGAATGGTATGAACAGAACAAAGAATATGTATCACAGAGAGGAAAAGAATACAGAGAAATAAACAAAATTAAGTTAGCACAAAGAGCTAAAAAATATGTTGAAGTTAATAAAGATAAAATAAAGCAGTATAAAAAAAATTATTATGCTGTTAATAGGCGAATGATAAGATTAAATGAATGTAAAAATTATCCGATCGGTTTAGCAACATTCTGATTTTAAATGTGAATATATTTTTTTAGCTTAAAACATGATGAGTCAATTCAAAAGTTTGTTGTGTTTAAATGACTTAACCTGCGACTCTTTAAATATACTTAACCTTGATTTAACGAACACAAACATAGTGGGCTTATACACAGATAGGGTGCCAGAAGATGATGACTCCTTAAATCTTTATTTTACTCACTGCCGATTTGATGCGAGGTTGGCTTTAAAATCAACGACTGACTTAAAAGAATACACTAATCTATACTATACTGATGGTAGGTTTGATGCGCGACTAAACACTAAATCAACCACTAACCTAGCTGAAGGCACTAATTTATATTATACTAATGCTAGGTTTGACACTCAATTAGCAACAAAGATCACAACCAACTTAACCGAAGGAACTAACTTATACCACACCACAGCAAGTGCTAATACAGATTTTGACACAAGGATAGCAACTAAATCAATAGATGCTTTAAGTGATGTAATCATAACAGGCACGCCCGCCGATAACCAACTACTCATTTATAGCACTGGGCAATGGCGAAATGTTGCTTCTCCTTTTCTTAGATTGGATGGAACTGCGAATATGACGGGCGGATTAAATATGGGAGGATTTAACATAACAAACGTAGGCAGTGTTGATGGCATTGATGTTTCTGCCCTTGACAGCTCAGCCGTAAAATTAATAGGAGACCAAACAATAACAGGAAACAAAATATTTACTACTTATTTGGGTATAAAAGACTCAAATTCATTAAACACAGGGAGGTTGTTCTTCAACTACAACAATAATATGGGTTCTATTTATTCAGCAGAGCCAAATGGAGCAACGGGTTATCCACTAACTATTGTTGGTTCTTCCATACTTTTTGCACCAATAACGGGAGGTGGAATAACATTGACTGGTAATGTTTTTAATTTTAATAGCACAACAGCAATAAGTGGACTGCCCGCACCATTCTACGATGGCGATGCTTCAACGAAATTATATACTGATACGAAACTGGCAAAGGACTGCACAACTGCTATGACTGGCAGTTTAAATATGGGAGGATTTTCAATTACAAATGTTAATCTTGTTGACAACATTGATGTTTCTGCCCTTGATACTTCTGTCGTTAAACTAACAGGAGACCAGACCATAGCAGGAAATAAAAAATTTACTTCAACAATAGAAGTGCGGGGCGCCACAGCTCCAACCGCTTTTGATGATATCGGTGTTGCCTTTGATACGGCGACGAATATTGGAATGATTACCACACAAAAAATAGCAACTGCTAGTTGGTATCCGATACAAATAACGTGTTCGTATGTTGAGTTATATTCAGGTAATAATGTAATTATAACCGCAACTGGCACTACACTATCTTTGAATAACAACAAAATAACAAACTTAGCCACACCATCAGCAACAACGGACGGAGCAAACAAAAGTTATGTTGATACAAAAGACTGACAAAATGTGAAACTAACAGGAAACCAAACCATAGCAGGAATTAAGACATTTAGCAGTGCCCTTGAAATAACAGGAAATTCAACGAATGCGACAACAAAAGGAACTTTCGTGGTTTTTAACTCCACAGCCAATATAGGAACTATCTGATGCCTTGATATGTGCACTGGTGTAAATTACAACTTTGAAATTTCTGCGAAAAAAATAAGTTTTATTATTGACGAGACGATTGTCGGTTGGGTAAATGCTTCGGGGCTAGATTGTAATAGTAGCAAAATAGCCAACCTTAGAACTCCGACATTAGCAACGGACTGAGCGACAAAAGGGTATGCTGACACATTGGACGGACAAAATGTAAAACTAACAGGAGACCAAACAATAACGGGAATTACAATATTTAATGGAACAAGAAATGATGTAAAAGCACTGACCTTATTAAGCCAAGCAGATTTTAATAATGTGGATATCATTAATGGTGGAAATATAACATATAATGGGGCGAGGATATTAAACCAAAATGGAGGAGACATATTCTTTTCACAGACATCAGGAGATTATCAGTATTTCTTATTTACTCTAAATACCGCTACAAGTGGAACCGCGAACCAACGAGGTTATGTATTTACGCATGTAGCATCTGATGTAAAAGGGGCGGGACTTTATATTTCAAAATTTTTAGATAATAAAAGTGCTTCGTCTGACATTGTCAGTTTTAACAATGCTGGCGGTATGCGGTTTTATGGAGCCTTAGATATGAATTCAAACAACATAACAAATGGCGGAACAATAACGGGAACAACAATTACTTCAACCGCGGGTATATCAACAACAACCGCAACCGCAAGTGGATTAATAACGGCAGATGGCGGTTGTAAGTTATCTATTCAAAATAAAGTAGATGGAGGAAATGGACATGGTATATTTATGTGGGATACAGATAACTCAGGATGGGGTATTTATATGGCTCAACCGGGGGCTGGTAAATCATTAAGTGGAGGAACAGCGGTGGCAGGCAACGATATTATAGGCTTTGCTGTAAGATTTAGGAGTGGTAATGCTTCGGCGGATGGTCTTGTGTGGGAAAATTCAGCAGACCAATTGTTAATGTCATTAAACGGGGCCAATGGAACTTTATGGACAAAAGGATTAATAACGGCTAGTGCGGGTATATCAACAACAACGGCAACAGCGAGTGGATTAATAACGGCAAATGCGGGTATATCAACAACAACATTAACAACAAGCGACAATATAGTAGTAGGTGCTGGAAAAAGTGTGTTTATTGATAGAAATGCATTGGCAAACAATAAACTGGTTTTATAGGATGGAAAAACACCATCAACGACTGCTTTTCTTGGATTTGGTGTTGCTAGTAATACATTGATTTATAATGTTAATTCTGCCGATAGCCACGTATTTTACCATAGTACCGCGACAGAATTATTTAGAATTAACAACACAGCAATCACTACTTCAAATGCAATAACGGCAAATGCGGGGATTACATATTCTGGGGTGCTAACAACGGCATCGGCAACAACTAATGGGGCAAAAATAGCAATTCAAGGACAAACAGACGGGGGTAGTAGCCGCGGAATATTTGTATGGGATGCTACTGATCCAAACTGGGGGATTTATATGTCTCAGTCTGGGACAAATAAAACATTAAGTGGAACAGGAACAGCACCAGCAGGAGGAGGAGGAGGATTAACTTCTTATGCTATTAGATTTAGAGTTAATGGTTCTTCAACGAGTGGGTTCATATGGGAGAATAATTCAAATACTGCTTTAATGTCATTAAGAGCGAGCGATGGTCAGTTATGGGTATTGTCTAATCCAATTCAATATTCAGACAGGAGAAAAAAAGAAGACAGAAAAGAGTGCTTAGGCTTAGATTTCATTAATAAGTTAAATCCAGTTTGCTATCGTATGATTGACGACAACAAGAAATGTAGGACTGGCTTAATAGCACAGGAGTTAGAAGAAATACTAACAGAAATGGATATGCTAGATTTTGGCGGTTTTATAAAAGAAACAATTATGGTTCCCTGTCCAAAGCAAAGAAAAGAATACGAATTGAAGGGTGTAAGTATCAATCCAGAAGATGTTAAATGTGTTGATAGTGGTGATGTCGGTTATGGTATAGGTTATTCCGAGTTTATCGCACCATTAATTAAGGCAGTTCAACAATTATCAGAAAAAATAAATAATATAACTAATGATATAGCTGACTTAAAAAATCAATTAGCAGAAAACTGTAAGGACAAGCCCTTACAAACCCAATATAGTTTTTGAGATTGTAAGTGGTTTTTGTAAAAAAGCACTTACTATGCCCCCTAGATTACACCCTCCACCTCCACTCATTGATATGGCCGATGGCGAACTAACACCAGAGTTGAAAAATCTTGTTTTGGATATTTCATTGAAGAATGAAGAAAAAAAAGTAGAGCACGAATTGGAAGATAACTGGAATTGTTGTTGTATAAAAAACAGACCGACAGACAGCAGATTAATTAAGTATCTGTTTCAAATGGGTATCATTATAGCCATCATCACCCTTTGTATCGTGAGGTTATCTGAAAAGAACTTACCGTGCGAGACAGCCAACACTTATGTAGGTATTTTGACCTTACTTATCGGTATCTGTCTTCCTAGCCCATCTTCAAGTAAGAAGTGAGCATTCATATAGCTGTATTTTATACCAAGAAGCATCACCAGCACACATCAAAGGTAAAGCCTCATCCCATCCGACACACCAATCGCTCATCGGCTTATACACACATTTAAATTTGGTTTCTATTCCCTTTTGAATACACCACACACAGCTTTCATTTTTTTTAACACTGACCCGTGAATAGAAATCACAAGCAGTCCGAGCAGAAATATTAATTAATAAAAAGTTTATAAATGTAAATATAGAGAGCATCACGATTGCAAAGCTACGTTTGCAAAACGGTATGGCGGACTATAAATTTCAAAAGATTATTTTTCTAAGTAATGATTTTGCGGGAGGTAGCAAAACATTTGACAAAACCATTCAATTGAACTTTACCCCAACTAGAATGAATGTTAAGTATATCCACTATATGAATGATATGACTGAAACGAAAACAAAAATTCTTCATATGGACCGCATTGGAATTATTGGCACATTCGCTGATAGCAATGTCGCAAACATTTCCAATATTAGCTACAACTTGGGGATTATTAATTGGACCGACGGGCAATACAGTTTTAGAGTGCTTAAAACGGACAATGGCAGTATTGAGACTGACCTGCTAGCTGGAAGAATTGCTATATGCTTAGAATTTTTGGCTTAATATAAGTAGGGACACCCTACAACCCGCATTTATGATTTTTGGTGAAGCTTTTTTTAAAAAGGTTCAAATATATAGTGATGGAGAAAATCAATAACGTAAAGGTGAAACCAGTTAAGCAAAACGGAGATGGAGATAAGTTGGCAAAAGGATATAAGTTGTTTGATGAACCGTATGCCAATATTTTTCTTCTCGCTCGCAAGAAGAGTGGTAAGACGACCGCACTGTTTGAAATCCTGAAACGAACGACGGACAAAAAGACCCGTATTGTTATTATTGCCAGCACGATACACAAAGACCACATATACAAAGAAATGGTTAAACACTTCAAAAAGAAAGGCAATCCGATGGCGATATACACATATTTGAAAACGGATGGACTGTCTGTCATAGATTACGAATTGGACAAGCTGAATAAACCCGATGAAGAGCAAGAAGGAGAGGTTGTGCGGGACGAGAAAGAAGAACCGAAGCCGAAGTTTTTATACTTTGGAAAAGAGGACGAAAAGAAGAAACAGGGACAAGCACCAGCAGAAAGACCGAGCAAATACATTACACCAGAAGTTGTGTTCGTGTTAGATGATTTAGGTAGTGGGTTGAGGGATAAGTCCGTGAGCGATTTATGTAAAAAAAAATCGCCATTATAAAAGTAAGGTGATTATGAGCTCGCAGTATCTTAACGATATGAAACCTGAGGAGATTAAACAGCTTGACTACCTTCTTATCTTTCCAGGACAGAGTGTGGATAAAATAGAGCTCGTGTATAAGCATTTGGACCTTGGCTACGACCTTGAATACTTCATTGAAAAATATCATGAGGCGACAAAAGAACGATTTAACTTTTTGTATGTTGATTCGGTTTCTGATGAACTGAGGCAGAATTTCAACTATCGCTTGCGATAGTCTATTGTCCCGCTTGCGGGACTAATTTCAATAAACGATTTTTGTAATTTTATTATTATTTATTTTTTTTCAAACATTATATAGATACATCTTCATCTACGACGAAGTTGTAGGTGAATGCCAACATCACCAGTGATTATTTCACAACCATCGGGATACAATATCAGCTACAATCCAAGCCCTGTAAGTATGCCACAAGCAGGAGGTGCGAAGAACCGAAAGAAGAAGGGAAAAAAGAAGCAAACAGGAGGCAAAGTTAATTGGGCCAAGGTTGGAAAAGCGATAGTGGATGCTAATAGGTTTATCAAGAAGAACCAATTGATTTCAAGGGGTGCTACCTTTCTTAGCGATGTCGGAGTGCCTTATGCGGACCGTGTAGCGAAGGCTGCGGCCAAACAGGGATACGGTAAGCAACGAGGAGGAGCAGTCAAATTTCATTAACCCCGCGGTAGGTTCAAATGTAAAATCTTATATTAATTTTTTTTTCTAACAATATACATATGAAAAAATTAAGAAGAGGAGGTCTGCGAAAACAACGGCCCCCGAGGATATACAAAACCAAAGATGGTCGGCCATATATTAAAGTGAAAGGGGAGCCTCGCAAGCGAGGCGTTCGCACACGTGCGACGAAACGAGCATATCTCAACTTTGGCGAGAAAACTAATGACCTTTCAACACTTCAAATCGTTAAACTGTTTTTGAAATATATGAAAGGGGACAATAAAAAGAAGAAAACACGAAAGACGAAGGAGCGAATAATCAAGTCCGAATTCAATCGCCTTGAACACGAGAACCGCAACCAGATACAAAACAACCTGCTGAAAAAATATGAACTAATACACGAGCAGGAAGAAAAGGAAAAGAAGTTAAGAGAACAGGCAGAAGATGAGAAGAAAAGAATGGAGAGGAAGGAGAAAGCTGACATTAAAGAAAGACAAGAAGAATTAATAAGGGAGGCTAACAGAGAGCAAAAACTTATAGAGGATGTAAAATTTGAACAAGATAGAAAAAACAATTTAATGCTATTACCGCCTTTCCAACCTCAATACATACAAGCACCACCACAAGCACCACCACAAGCACCACAACTAGGACCGCCACAAGCACCACCACAAGCACCACAACTAGGACCACAACTAGGACCACCCCAAGCACCAGAAGAAAAGCAGATGCCATTGAAAACAAAAGAAGAGAAAAAGGCTGAAAAGGAATTAAAAGAAAAATACATTGAATTAATGAAGAAAGCGGGCTTTACAACTAAATTTATTAAAGGTTTGAGCAAAACAGAATTTATCAAATTTGGCACAGGAATAGAGAAAGCGATAGCCGATGCCCAATCAGCAGATGAGCAGAAAGAACTGGCTGAGCAATACAAAAAAGAATTAGAACAAGAAAAAAAACGAGCGGAGGCAAAAGCGAAACACTTTGAAATTAAAGATAAAATATCATACATATCCGCAGGTTTAAGAAATGATTACAAGTATCCTAAATTGGATATACCCAAAACTTTGGGCCCTGCTTTGGAAAAAGAAATGAAAGCTCGGGGCAAACCACCGCCAAAAAAAGTTAAAGGAAAACACACGACTGCGGGTATGGCACAAGTTATAGTAGATGAAGGTATTGATTTAGGAATAGACCAGAATGAAATGAGAAAGAAATTAGCCGATTATTTGGGAATAAACCAAGCTGGTGCTGGGGCAAAAACGATGGAGGAATTAATACACAAACTTTTAACGATAGCAAAAATTAAGAAATATTTGAAGAAGGGTAAATCCAGGAAGAAAATGAAGAAGAAGGATTATGTAAGTAGCTTAGTAACCGAAATGAGAAGCGACCCAAACATTAAAAATCAAGTTTCAAATACTCTCGGTATTCAACCAACCGAGGAACAGCCAACAGAAGAGCAACAACCAACACCAACAGAAGAGCAACAACCAACACCAACAGAAGAGCAACAACCACCAACAGAAGAGCAACCACCAGCAGAAGAGCAACAAAAACTACCAGCGAACTTAGCGGGGGAGGGAAGAGGATTAATGACGGATGAAATAGACAACATTATGAAAAAGCACGATTGGTATTTGGGAACAGTAGCCAGCGACGAAATAAACAAACTGAAACCAGAAAAAAGAAAGAAGTATGGTTTTATAATGAATTTGGATAAGTCTAGCCAACCTGGCTCACATTGGATTGCTATTTGGATTGACACCATTAAAGACGACACTATTGAAATCTACGACCCTCTTGCACTGTATAAGCCGACCGAGCTATTTCTACACCAAATGAAACAGCTTATTGAAAAGAGTAAGCCGAACACATACCTGCTTATGAAGGTTAATCAGGTTAAAAACCAATCAAACACCTCAGACACTTGCGGTTGGCATAGTATGAGATTTCTCCAAGAGCGTGCGAAAGGTAATCGGTTTAAATTTAGTTCGGGTTTCACAGACCTAAAAGAAGACGAAGCAGAAAAGTTAAAAGCCCAGAACGGCTATGGCTTTGATACTTTCATTTGAAGTAATTAAGACAAAAAATATATATTTTCTATTATATATCCAAAATTAGAGGTGCGGAGACTAGTCTCTGCGATGGAATATAGAGGTGGGCGAAGTAGTAATATTTACTATGTCAATAGCAAAAATAGGATAAACGGCACGGACAGTGATTTCACACACTCCATTGATATGAAATCGCTAGACAACCCGACACACTGTAAAATTCTTCATATCTATGTGCCGAAGTCGTATTATTCTGTTTCTTCGCCATACAATACTTTTACACTTAGTGAAGATGGATTTGAGGCGCTAATTACGATACCCGAAGGAAACTACACAATGAACAACTTAAAAAATAAACTGGCCGAGGTGCTAACCGCAGATAGCCCCAATGACTACACATATACAATAACAAGCAACAACACAAACACCGACCCAGAAGACGGCAAGCTATTATTTACCGTAGCGAACAATCCTATTAACATTCAACCGCGGTTTATATTTGACACCGAAACACGTATCCACGAAGTAATGGGTTTTGACCGCGACTCAACATATTTCTTTGCTAATAATACCATTAGGTCGCCGAATGTCATAATCTTGACTGGCGAAAAAACATTATATTTACAGTCAGACTTAGTCGGCGAAGGCGATAATCACGTATTACAGGAAATATACACAGCGAATGAAATCCCGTTCGGCTCTGTTATCTATGACGGCTCGGGTAGTGAATACGGCAAACGACTATCAACTAGTTCAAGCAATTTGTATCGGTTCTACTTGACTGACGAAAACGACCAGCCAGTTAATCTCAACGGCCTCGGTATTGTTATGACATTGTTGATTTACCGCGAGACGAATTATTTTAATTTATTTACATCATTTTTAAATTTGTTAAAAAGCCGTTAATTTAATTTAAACAAAAGTGAATATATATGAATAAAGATGACAACAAGATATAAAAATGGAAAAATATATCGTATTGTTGGTGGAGAAGGAAAGCAATACATAGGAAGCACTTGTATTCAATTGAGTAAGCGAATATACCAACACAAACAACTAGCGAACAGAAAACCTGAATATCCATTATATCAATATTTTAATGAGATAGGATGGGATAATGCACGTATTGTGCTCGTTGAAGAATATGAATGTAATAATAAAGAACAGTTGCTATCAAGAGAGCAATATTGGATTGAACAATTAAAACCAGACCTAAATAAGCGGGATGCTGATGCTATATGCGAGCACGGAAAATATAGATATTATTGTGTCTCGTGTAATGGAAAAGGTATATGCGAGCATAAAAAAAGACAAGAACGGTGTATTGAATGTAAGGGTAGTCAAATCTGCCAACACGAAAAAATAAAATCAAGATGTATTGAGTGTGGTGGTGGCGAAATATGTAATCATCAAAAAAGAAAAGATGGATGTATAGAATGTAAGCCGAATAATTTTTGCGAACACAAAAAAATAAGGGGAAATTGTGCTGAATGTGGTGAGTGGGAATGTAATGTGTGTAATATAAAACTAAGTAGCAGGAGGAATTTTAATAATCATATGATTTCAAAAAGACATATCAATAAGACTAATAATTAATTTTAGAATTATTTATTTTTTATCGTATTACAATATATAACGACCTTTTGAAAAATTAAAAAACAAGAAGACAAAATGCCGACACTCTGGGGTGGGGAATTGGATTTTAGCAGGACTGACTACATCAGTGCTTCTTATCGCTTGAATAAGCTTACCCCTCGTGAGGGTTCTATTAATATCACTGTGTCTACCGCAGGAGGACAGGAAAGCAACTTTGACCTTATCAGCCGTCCTTTTAACTTGGCTCGCTCTGTTTTGAGTTTTAATTATGCCCCAGATGCGAAGGCTGGAAACTACAATAAATGCTTTATGGATTGCCTGGCTCCGATTAGGCAGATACAATTGATTACGAGAGGTGGTGTTTATCTTTGCGACATTAACGAAGTCGGAAATATGACTAAGATGATTTGGAAACCCGAAACCTCCATTGATGATTTACTAGCTTTGGAAAACCACGACAATGGAAGTGGAGCAGGTTGTATGCTTCAAAAGTGTAATGCTACAACTACATTTCAACCCGCTAGCGATGCTACAAGGTTGGCCGCCTTACAAACAGCCTTGACCGCTTCGGCAATAGCAGGAAATGCGGCGGGACAAATTGATGCGGGAATTGATGTTGCTAAGGCTCAGGTTCAGACCGCCTTAAAGGCTTGGATGGCACAGCCCACCACAAATGCCCGCCGACACGATGATACCCTTATTGCGAATGAGACTGGCACGAGTAAGTTCGTTAATGTTGCTTTTAATGAGGCTAAGTATTTTTCAGCTGGAACTATTAACAATGCCAGTCCGAGTGTTAATGTTAAGATTAATCTTGGAATGCTTTACAATACTATTTTCGCTCTGGATAAAACTATTATGTTTCCAGAAATTTTGACTTTGCGGATTGTTTGGCAACAGACACCCAAAATCTTTTATTATAACAATGATGCTCTTTCTACTGGTGGTGGCACTGTTGCGGTGGCGGATTCAAATGTTACTATTACTAATCTCAGCCTGTTCTTAGCTGTTGAAACTAACCCCGATGTCGTTCAATCAATTCAACAGAAGATTATGAGCCCCGAAGGTATGAGCTTCAACATTGATTATTCTTATTTGTATAAAAATACCGTCGGAGTAGCTTCAACCTCTCAAAATGTTATCCTTAGATTTGACAGAGGCCACGGACTGCGAATTAAGACAATTTATCACTCTGTTTTCAACACAACCGAAAATAAGAACACTGCCTACGACAATAGCAACCTGCTCGGCTCAAAGGTCCAAACTTTTTATACTACACTAGACGGAGCACGACTTCAAGAATTCAATGTTGATTGTCAAACTGGAAAACTAGAAGACTATATGTATCTTAAACCGAAGTTGGAAGGCTCTTCTTTGATGAATAGCAATGTTTATCAATACAACTGGGTTTGGTGCGATAGCTTTGACAATACTCGCCCTCTGTGGAGCAAGGACCAAAATGAAATCAGCGGACTATCCCTAGACACCGAGCGACGATGGGAGTTTATTGCTACAACTGCGAATATTGCGTCCAATCATTACACATTTGTCGTAACTCAGCAAAAAGTAAATGTCAAGAACGGCACCATTACTAGAACTTAAACCCCCACCAGTTAGGTAATAGGTAGTAATTAATTTTGATAGATTATTTATTTTTTTGTTAATATAGGAACTCAAACAAAACATTTTTTTGAGGTTGTAGGAGGTTTTTTGTAAAAAAAGCTCCTATGCATCAGCGAAACTTGATAGCACAAGACCCTGACGGAGACTTCATAAATGTCAAAGTCGGATATGACGGCAATGTTGAAACCAATAGTATGAAAACCGCTTTCGGCGAAGCATTGGTCTGTCAATTAACACCAGTATTACAAGAGATTTTCCCATACACTATCAATACACGAATATGGACAACAGCTCAAACTGATGCTACCATTTCATTTAATGCGAATATGGCCGAACTTAAAACAGATGTGAAGACGACGGCGAATGCTGTATTGACGAGTAAAAAAAGAATTAAATACAGAACGGGTATGGGAGTTCTAACACGATTTACTGCTTTATGGACTACTGATGAAACGAAAGACTACAATTCATATATCGGCATAGGTGAAAGTGATTTTACTAATGGCTTCTATTTTTACAAAATAAGAGCGACTGGCATGAATATTGCTAGTGTTAAAGGTGGGGTTCCGACACTTATCGCACAGGCGAACTGGGATGACCCGTGTGATGGGACTAAAATTATGCCCGCCTTAGACTGGACCAAAGGGAATGTATTCCAGATTAAATTTCAATATCTTGGCTTTGGTGCTATAAGGTTCTACATAGAAAACCCATCAAGTGGAGAATTTCAGCTGGTTCATACAATTAGGTATGCGAATGCGAATGTGGGTGTTAGTCTTTCAAATACAACCCTACCTTTTTCAGCTTGTATCAGAAATTATGGAACTGGTAATGCTAATCAAACATTGAAAACAGCCAGTTGTAGTATGTTTATTGAGGGCACCAACACTATTAATTCAAGCATATCAAACGAAGCGGAAGGTAGTGAGCCAGCGAGCACAACGGAAAGCACAATTATTAGCATAAAAAATAAAACAACTTTTAATGGTGACCAATTATTCAATTGTTTATCCATCTCTCGTGAGCATATCAAACGAAGACACCAAAGTTAATATAGTGCGAATTGTGAAAACGACTGGAACACTTACGGCGGAGAACTTCGCTGATATTGATACAAAAACTTCAATGGTATCAAAGGACACCGCTGCGACTGCCGTTGGTGGTGCCACTATAACGGATGTCATCCTTAAACTTTATGTTAATGCTACTTCTAGCCAGCTTATTGACCTGCGAACTTACGACATACAACTTTCTCCTGGCGAAAATCTAACATTTTTACAAAAGTCTGTCGCGACTGCTAATAATGGAGGAAATGTGAGTGTTATCGTTAATTTCTTAGAAGACCAATAAAATGGATGGAAGGATGGAGTAATTTTATATTAAAGATAAACTCCAACCATTATATAAAATGAACTACAACAAATATCAGAACGGAAAAATCTACAAACTCATCTGTAATAAGACAGGTGAGGCGTATATCGGAAGCACGATTAAAACATTAGAGCATAGAGCTAAATCTCACACACATAATTTTAAGCGATACAAGGAAGGAAAAACAAATTACACTTATTCATATTCAATTATAGAAAGGAATGACTATCGGATTGAATTGATTGAAGCTTTCCCTTGTGATAGCCACCTTGAATTAGAACAGAGAGAAGGATACTGGATAAGACACACAAAGTGTATAAACGATAATTTTAAAACTGGTATCACAGTCCCGTGTAATCAGAATAAAAAGAATATAATAGACAGTATAAAGAAATTCATAAGGATAGATTGAGAGCCCATAATCTAAAAAAAGTTGAATGCCCTTGTGGAAGACGAACTGTTTATTCTCATAGAAAAAGACATAGACATTCTACATATCATTTAAAATGGGTGATACAATGTCATAATGAATTAAATCACTTGGAGAAAAAAAAATAAAATGTTTTGTAATTACAATTGAAGCTGTTTGAATATTTCTTTTTTTAGCTCTGGATAGTTGTCTAGAAATGGTTGCTTCGCCATCCATCTTAAATATTGGGTATCAAATACGACCACATCGGCGACTGTCTTTCCCTTATATTTTCCCATAGGTATCTTTCCTTGTTCTTGAAGTTTCTTGTTTTCTGATTTGTATTCATTAATGTGTCCATCAATTACTTGCTTAATTTCTTGTAAAGTAAATGTTCTGTCTTTGTTGCTGACAGATAGCTGTTCAAATTTTTCACAAAGCTTTTGCATCGGTGAGTGTAGAGTAGTGAGTATATAGTTGGCAGTATAAAAAAATAAAAAATTAAATAATTAATATAGGAACCTTTTGAAAAAGCTTCACCAAAACCGTGGAGGTGCGGAGGCGAAGTCTCCGCGAATGTCAGAATGGATTAAGTTTGTTAAGGCT
Source organism: Paulinella micropora (assembly GCA_019918135.1). NCBI lineage: Eukaryota > Cercozoa > Imbricatea > Euglyphida > Paulinellidae > Paulinella > Paulinella micropora. The sequence continues at coordinate 35,232 of WBZZ01004787.1, read as the reverse complement.
TACTCAGCTAAACACGGTCTAAGCTACAAGGAGGCATTAAAAAAAGCTTGTAAGGAATACCGAAGGCAAAAGGGGGGTAGTGCGGAGTTATCAGAGGATGTCTATTTGTCTTCGTCATATAGAAAGGGTGCTGACGGATGGAAGCCAGTTGCTAGCAAAGAAAAATCAACAGTGTATGAGAAAGATGGTAAAGCTATTGTCGCATTTAGAGGAAGTGCGGATAAGCGGGACTTACTCACAGATGTCGCATTGGTAAAGGGAGTATTAAAAAGAACACCAAGATACAAAGAAGAGCAGAAGCTGGTTAATGAAGTGATAAAAAAATATGGTAAGGATAATGTAGAGCTGACGGGCCATAGCCTTGGAGGAACGATTGCGAAAGATTTAAGCCGACAGACGGGGGTAAGGGCTACAACATACAATAAAGGTAGTAGCACAAGAGACCTCATTGAAGGAGTAATTGACCGAGTGGCGGTGAGGGTAAATCCGAAAGGTAAGCGGGCGAAGACGGCAAAGCTAACCACGAACTACCGAACAGCATTTGACCCCGTATCGTTAATGGGTGCTACGGCGGTAAATACTAAGTTAGTGAAGCCGACGAGGGGTGTTCATACAATCAGGAGCTTCAAAGGTAAAGGAGCCAAAAAAATATACCTATGACTTTCATAATTCATTTGATAATCCAATATCGTTCAAGCAGGTGGCACGACTTAAAGCAACATATAACAAATTCATTGACAGTAGGTCTAGATTTATCCACACTGGTGTTGTTCGGCCTTGTGAGCAGTGGATGGTGGATGAGAATGTCGGCTGGATGTCAGCATACGGTTTCTTGTCTGGTATCGTTTTTTTTCTATCAAACTTCTGCTCAATATTGTCAATCGTAATGAATATATGTTCTTTGGTATCCCTAGTAATAGTATGAATATCGTCATTATGAACTTTTTTTGTATTACAACGAAACACAACCTGATTACCTGTTTTAAGTGGTTTATTTTGTAGCATTTTGTTATTGCTTTCGTGAACATTGTTGTTAGAGTGGTGTAATATTAAAGGTGGGTTTTTGTCAGTCGGTTTAGGGTGTGGCTTAACTTGCTTATTGAGAGTATCTAACTCTTCAAGTGTTAGTATATCAGGTAGGCAGTCTTTTGCTCTGTGTTGGCTAAGCTCATTACCACCTATTTTGTAATAGTCTTCTACCTTATTTAAGATAGATTGTAGAACTAGGTCTTTGGCCTGTCTGTAATTTGTATCAAGATTTATCTTTGTAAATAGCTTGAAAGTTTTTGACTTGTGGAATGGTTCGGATGTTGGGTCTGGGCAAGGAAGCTGAGCTAAGTGGCCAAACAGAATAATTGATACACCGCCGAATGGTCTGTTGATTTTGGTGTATTTTCTGAGCATATGGTCCAGACTTTCTAAATTCTTGGAGGTAAGCATAGAAACTTCATCAATGGTTATTCGGTGATTAATGGCTTCTTCACCAACTGGTATCGGTAGCGGTAGCCTATGATATAGCATTGTCAGTATTTTTTGGAGTGTATATTCAGAATTAATAACTTGGCGGGCATTGTGTGTCATAGCGGTTGATAAAGTCTTTTTGTCTTTGAAATGTGTGTTAGTGTATTTTGATGGCTGACCAGTTAGGTATTTAATCATTTCAGATTTACCCGTTCCAGCTTTGCCGTGAATGAGTAATAATTCTTGTTCTGGTAAAGGCTTGTATTCGTCTTTGGTGCTATAATCTGGAAGAGGGACGTCCTCAAAGGCTGAGAACTCTGGATATTGTTTATGTGGTGTTTCTAAGAATTTTTGTAATGGTAGTATGTCTTTGAAACCGCTATGTCGCTGGTATGTTATTCGTGGTTCGCCATTTATGTAGGAAACGAAACAAGTCATATTCAGCTGTGGGGCAATGAACTCATCCTGTTCTTTAACCTCGGGGCGAAATTCTTTTCCTGTCGTCATATATTCGCCTTCGTATGCGATACTGTCTGTATTAGAATATAGTAAAGTCCGCCCAGTATTTACAAGCTTTAACATTTGGTTATGGAGAACTATCTTTTGGTATGCTAGCACATAGCCAGTTAAATGAGACATTTGAAATATGTTGTCTGTTGGGTTTGTATCTTGGTATGTGTATATCATTCGCTCTGGTAGTAGGTCATCCTTCATTTCAGCATACCTTTCTTTGTCATATGGAACTCGTTTCAGGAACAATAACCTATATCCTTTTTCTTTCATCATAAAATGTATTCGCTCGTTGTATGTTTTTGAAATGGTAGATACTTGCTGAGTTCTGTGTATGTTCTTGTTCAAAGAGCCTACCAGTAAGTTGGTTGCTTTGGCTAATGTGTCGTGTTCATAGCCAGGCTTATCAAAGTAGTAATCTTGTATATTTGTTATGTGTTCTGTGAAGGTTTTGAATGGGTTAAAGTGGTCGTCTGCTACATATAACCTCTTAATAAATATCTTAACTTCTTGGTCAAACATATACAACAATGCGGGTATTGGTTGGCATTGGGTTCCTTTTGTGGTGTAGCCGTTGAAGAAGGTTGGCACTGTAAGGTGCTTCTGGTCGTAATCAAAAACAGCATAACCGTGTAGAGGTTTAAGTTTGTTGTAGTATTCTTGTGTGAGGTCCTGGTTTATGTTAATTATGTTGCGAGGAGCTGTTGGGTATTCATTGAAGTAAGAAGACATTTCACCCATATTACCCCTAACGAAGCATTTGTATAGGCTTTGACCATATCAATCTGGTGTATCTTATTGGGGTTTTTGGTGTGATGCTTAAAGATATGATGAAAGGGTATTTGACCAGATTTCACGTGTCGTAATATATTAGGTTCAGTAATTTGTGTATGGAACTTAGGTTTATGTTTTTCTATGAGACACCACATAAATACTTGTTTGAAGTATGATGGTAATGACCAAGCGGGAGTATCTTTGGGAACGAATGATGCGTGTTTGAAACGGTCTAAGCATTTATAGTTTAGTTTGTTTTCTTTATCTACCATTCCTACAATTTTTCCAGATTGGTCCGTCATTGAATAGAAATCCTTTTGCTGTAATTCCATTTGGGTTTGGATGTTGTTGAGTTCTTCCTGTGATATCCATTTGTTCTCGTATTGGTTCGTAGATAGCTTCACATTGCTTGCTTCGTGGTTAGTAGCATATTGGGGCCGTGGCTCTGGTATGTTTTCGTTGATATCGTATAATAGCTCAATAGATTTAATATGTTGGATACAAACGTCTTTTTGTTTTCCTTTTATTAATGTGGCGTGATAATCATTACATCTGATTATTATCTGTTTTGGGTATTCCTTAGTAGATGCTCGCCACAATATATTCATACCATCAAATACATAAATCCTACATCGGACGAAGTCTTCCATTTCGTCAAGGTCCTTTGCTGTGGCATATTTGATATCCTTAAAGCGGTCTAGTATCACACTATCTCGTTTTCGTTTTCTGTTGTTTGGGTTTGGAAAGTCTTTCATAATACATTCTAGCACACAGTTTATTTCACCCTGTGCCATTGGTATGACAGCATTATTTAGCGGATTAACTTGGTCAATTGTAATAACTTTAAGGTCTTTGTCTTCTCTTTGTTCGTAAAACCTTGCTTGCCGTTCTACAAAGTTTCTAACCGCATTGATTGTTCGCTTCAATACATTAGCTTGGTATATTCCTCTGACTGGTCCGTGATATCCTTCATAATCCAGATGGACGAGATAACTTGTATTTGGGTTTAGCTCTTGGAGGCGAGCTTCCCATCCTGGGGCATATGGTATAACGAGTGAATTATTTCTGCCGACTAGTTCGGGGTGGCCACCTGTTAATCTGTTTATAAGTCGCAGGGCGGTTGGAGTTGTAATGAGATACCATCTTCTTTTGCCTCTTTGTCTGATGTAGTCTCCTCGTTGCTCAATATTGTAGAGCGGAAATAGTTCTGGTTGGTATTGGTCCATTGTATATAGTCTTTATGATATATATATATCTATCGTTTAGATGTAAAATATTTTTGTCGTTGTGATTATATATATGGTAAGATATTGTTGGCGAAAAAAAATAAATATTTATTGTTGTTGATTTTCAAGTCCTTTTTTTAATTCCTCATATCTTTGCTTTAATTCTTCTAATGTATTTGAAGTATCTAATTGTGGCTTTTTGGTATATTGCTCTTTTTATTTGTGTTTGTTTGCTTCATAATATGATTTTGATCTCTCTTTCAATATGCCTTTTTTTGTTCCATAATATCGCTTCATTCTTTCTTTGATTTCTTCTTTATGCGCTTCATTGTAATCTTTCCGTTTATCTTTTGTTGTTTCATAATATCGCTTGCTCTTTTCTTTGATTATATCTTTTTTTGTTTCATAATATTGTTCATATTTGTCTTTGTTTTGTATGTAATATTGTTTATAATATTCTGATCGCTCAATTGAACCAGGAGTATTCATATTACAACAATGTTCTGTTTGTTTTACAAATTCACCCTCTCTCTTGTTTAGTTCTTTTCTGTTATTACACACATGATCTTCTAGCATCTCCAGCTTCAAGAATTATGAATGAACTCGTATATGTTTTTGATTTGCCACTTTTCCATTGTTTATATGATGATGTATGATTACGCATTCTCTTACCTAAATCAATAGTAGTGCTTCCAATATAAACTTTACTTGTGTTTGTGGATTTAATAGCATATACCTTTGATTTTGAGCAATCTGGCATCCTTGATTTCTATCGTTAATAATATATATCGTTATGTTTAAATAGATTTTAATCGTAATGAAAATTTATACATTATTAATTGTTTCAGCTTCTGCTCGTTTTTGCTTTAACATATTCCGTTTCTCTTTTCTCTTGGTGAGTATTTTTTCTTTATTCTTATCATAGTATGACTTGCTAGCGGTTCTATATATATCACGATGAACCTTAGCATATTTGCGAGTTGACTCGTTATGAGCTTTCTTCTTTTCTTCAATTGTTTTATATAGCGGTTTTCTACCCATGTTGTCTTATATATTATAATTATAATCATAACTATATTTAAATAATAAAATATACGGGCACGGTAATTTTGACTAGATTGAAACCAAACGACACAAAAAGAAAAAGGTAATTTTTGATTTATGAGTGGGCCGATCCGCCAGATAGTAAATATTGTTGATAATTTTGATGAATGTCGCGGATTCTTTTCCGATGTTGCTGTTTAGTCGTGAAGTCGCAAAAGAGCGAAATAGGGAAAAATGGGAAAACAGAAAATCACTTTTTTTGTTTTTTGGGCAGAGTGTGCGACCCTATACTACCCGTGTAAAAACGGGGGGATAATGCTGTTATCTCTTTATATGACTGACCTTGTAAAAAATGACAAACTATGGCAAAATTCAAAACGAAAAGGGGGGGGGGGAGCCTTTGGATCACTCCCCCTTTTCTTTCTCGTTTTTTCTATCCATCCATCCATCCATCCATCTATCTATCTATCTATCTATCTACCTGCCTACCTATACCTACTCTATCTATCTATCTATCTATCTTCTATCTATCTTCTGTCTATCTTCTATCTATCTTATCTATCTTATCTATCTATCTATCTATCTATCTATCTATCTATCTATCTATCTATCTGTCTGTCTGGTTAGTAGTTAACAGCAAGTAGTAAGTGATAAATAAGTAAGTAAGTTAAGTAAGTAAGTAAGTAAGTAAGAAGTAAGTAGTAAGCGGTCTGTAGTGTGGTAAGTAGTAAGTAGTAAAGTGATAAGTGATAAGTGACAAAAACACAGTAGTAAATAGTAAGCTGTAAGCAAGCAAACAAGCAAGTAAGTAAATAAGTCAGTAGGTAAGTAAGAATATCTATCTATCTATCTATCTATCTATCTATCTATCTATCTATCTATCTTGCTTACTGGGCCCTCTGTAATGGAGGTGGGAGCTCGTTCTGCAAGGGGCGCTTTATGGAACGAGCCCTGGCCCCGCCTGGCACTAGGGAGATTTGGTATTGCCTGTATCAGTCCCTTCCGTGCAAACATCACGGCTTAGCTGGGCATCGGGTTAATACTTTACCCACAGACTTCCTGGTTGACGAAATCAGAAGCTCCTTTTTTCTGACATTAGTCGATATTTCATCAGTTGATCTTATCACTTACTCTACGGAATGAACCAAGGCCACTTGAGGTGTCACTGACCCTCTCTTGGGCTTGATTTTTTGAAATGGGTGCCATCTGTCGAGAGACAGAGAATTAGGGGATGGTGTGAGTGTGCTGGGCCCGTGGTGGGGTGCCTTATGTGTGCCTAGCCATACGCCTATAAGTCACATGCCGAAATAGCGACGGGAAGCACAATCCTGTTCCCTCAGGGTGCCCTTTCTCGCTTGTTGAGCCCGGAATAAAACCCACAGTGCTCTGTCTGTTTATACTAGACTGTCGAACAGTCTCGAAACTCCATCTGCTTACTGGGCCCTCTGTAATGGAGGTGGGAGCTCGTTCTGCAAGGGGCGCTTATGGAACGAGCTCTGGCCCCGCCTGGTACTAGGGAGCTTTGGTATCGCCTGTATCAGTCCCTTCCGTGCAAACATCACGGCTTAGCTGGGCATCGAGTTAATACTTTACCCACAGACTTCCTTGGTTGACGAAATCAGAAGCTCCTTTTTTCTGACATTAGTCGATATCTCATCAGTTGATCTCATCACTTACTCGACGGAGTGAACCAAGGCCACTTGAGGTGTCACTGACCCTCCCTTGGGCTTGGTTTTTTGAAATGGGTGCCATCCGTCGACAGACAGAGAATTAGGGGATGGTGTGAGTGTGCTGGGCCCGTGGTGGGGTGCCTTATGTGTGCCTAGCCATACGCCTATAAGTCACATGCCGAAATAGCGACGGGAAGCACAATCCTGTTCCCTCAGGGTGCCCTTTCTCGCTTGTTGAGCCCGGAATAAAACCCACAGTGCTCTGTCGGTTTATACTAGACTGTCGAACAGTCTCGAAACTCCATCTGCTTACTGGGTCCTCTGTAATGGAGGTGGGAGCTCGTTCTGCAAGGGGCGCTTTATGGAACGAGCCCTGGCCCCGCGTACTAGGGAGATTTGGTATTGCCTGTATCAGTCCCTTCCGTGCAAACATCACGGCTTAGCTGGGCATCGGGTTAATACTTTACCCACAGACTTCCTGGTTGACGAAATCAGAAGCTCCTTTTTTCTGACATTAGTCGATATTTCATCAGTTGATCTTATCACTTACTCTACGGAATGAACCAAGGCCACTTGAGGTGTCACTGACCCTCTCTTGGGCTTGAATTTTTGAAATGGGTGCCATCTGTCGACAGACAGAGAATTAGGGGATGGTGTGAGTGTGCTGGGCCCGTGGTGGGGTGCCTTATGTGTGCCTAGCCATACGCCTATAAGTCACATGCCGAAATAGCGACGGGAAGCACAATCCTGTTCCCTCAGGGTGCCCTTTCTCGCTTGTTGAGCCCGGAATAAAACCCACAGTGCTCTGTCTGTTTATACTAGACTGTCGAACAGTCTCGAAACTCCATCTGCTTACTGGGCCCTCTGTAATGGAGGTGGGAGCTCGTTCTGCAAGGGGCGCTTATGGAACGAGCCCTGGCCCCGCCTGGTACTAGGGAGATTTGGTATTGCCTGTATCAGTCCCTTCCGTGCAAACATCACGGCTTAGCTGGGCATCGGGTCAATACTTTACCCACAGACTTCCTGGTTGACGAAATCAGAAGCTCCTTTTTTCTGACATTAGTCGATATCTCATCAGGTGATCTCATCACTTACTCGACGGAGTGAACCAAGGCCACTTGAGGTGTCACTGACCCTCCCTTGGGCTTGGTTTTTTGAAATGGGTGCCATCTGTCGAGAGACAGAGAATTAGGGGATGGTGTGGGTGTGCTGGGCCCGTGGTGGGGTGCCTTATGTGTGCCTAGCCATACACCTATAAGTCACATGCCGAAATAGCGACGGGAAGCACAATCCTGTTCACTCAGGGTGCCCTTTCTCGCTTGTTGAGCCCGGAATAAAACCCACAGTGCTCTGTCGGTTTATACTAGACTGTCGAACAGTCTCGAAACTCCATCTGCTTACTGGGCCCTCTGTAATGGAGGTGGGAGCTCGTTCTGCAAGGGGCGCTTTATGGAACGAGCCCTGGCCCCGCGTACTAGGGAGATTTGGTATTGCCTGTATCAGTCCCTTCCGTGCAAACATCACGGCTTAGCTGGGCATCGGGTTAATACTTTACCCACAGACTTCCTGGTTGACGAAATCAGAAGCTCCTTTTTTCTGACATTAGTCGATATTTCATCAGTTGATCTTATCACTTACTCTACGGAATGAACCAAGGCCACTTGAGGTGTCACTGACCCTCTCTTGGGCTTGAATTTTTGAAATGGGTGCCATCTGTCGACAGACAGAGAATTAGGGGATGGTGTGAGTGTGCTGGGCCCGTGGTGGGGTGCCTTATGTGTGCCTAGCCATACGCCTATAAGTCACATGCCGAAATAGCGACGGGAAGCACAATCCTGTTCCCTCAGGGTGCCCTTTCTCGCTTGTTGAGCCCGGAATAAAACCCACAGTGCTCTGTCTGTTTATACTAGACTGTCGAACAGTCTCGAAACTCCATCTGCTTACTGGGCCCTCTGTAATGGAGGTGGGAGCTCGTTCTGCAAGGGGCGCTTATGGAACGAGCCCTGGCCCCGCCTGGTACTAGGGAGCTTTGGTATCGCCTGTATCAGTCCCTTCCGTGCAAACATCACGGCTTAGCTGGGCATCGAGTTAATACTTTACCCACATACTTCCTTGGTTGACGAAATCAGAAGCTCCTTTTTTCTGACATTAGTCGATATCTCATCAGTTGATCTCATCACTTACTCGACGGAGTGAACCAAGGCCACTTGAGGTGTCACTGACCCTCCCTTGGGCTTGGTTTTTTTGAAATGGGTGCCATCTGTCGAGAGACAGAGAATTAGGGGATGGTGTGGGTGTGCTGGGCCCGTGGTGGGGTGCCTTATGTGTGCCTAGCCATACACCTATAAGTCACATGCCGAAATAGCGACGGGAAGCACAATCCTGTTCACTCAGGGTGCCCTTTCTCGCTTGTTGAGTCCGGAATAAAACCCACAGTGCTCTGTCGGTTTATACTAGACTGTCGAACAGTCTCGAAACTCCATCTGCTTACTGGGTCCTCTGTAATGGAGGTGGGAGCTCGTTCTGCAAGGGGCGCTTATGGAACGAGCCCTGGCCCCGCCTGGTACTAGGGAGCTTTGGTATCGCCTGTATCAGTCCCTTCCGTGCAAACATCACGGCTTAGCTGGGCATCGGGTTAATACTTTACCCACAGACTTCCTTGGTTGACGAAATCAGAAGCTCCTTTTTTCTGACATTAGTCGATATCTCATCTAAGATGTGCGGTGTGCATGCTATTTCCCTGGACGATCCGCTGTCTTGAACTATCATCTTTTTCTTACGTCCTACAGTTTCGCTATCGTCTACCATGAGATTGTGATTTCCCTCTTCTTCCTCCTCACTCCATTTCTTTTGGGTTTTGTTCTTTCTTTCTCTCTCAAATCTCTCCTCGTACATCCAATCAAGCTCTTCTCGTGCCTCGCAATACGATTTAAAGCTTATGGGAATTCCCGACCTCATCTCCTCAGATGTTCTGGAGTGTTCTAGGTTTTCCTAGTCAAACTTCTCATCATCATCCTCCATATCTGAGTGTCAGTCTATCTCCCGTCTCTTCCTGTCAAACTCCCTCTTTCTCACTGCTGCCTGTTCTGGACTGAAGAACTTGTATGCATCTCCTGAGGGTAACTTCCGCAAAAGTGCGTTCAGTGTAACCCCTCTTGCTTCTATCTCATGCTAAATCTTCATACGGTGGTGCATCGATCGCTCGATGAAAAGAGCGAATTGATTGTTGTGGTTCTTAGCTAAGTCGATTATTCCATAATCTATTATTCCTAACGTAAAACTCGTTTTCTTTGCCGTCTGGGTCGTAACACAAACCCTCTTTCACTATTATCTTTTCTGCTCCCTTCGTTAACGCATATAGCAACCTAGCTATTTCCATCTTCTCAGGTCTTGGATGTCCTTCACTGTGTCTGAACTCACACTCCCACTTAGCTCTTTCCTTAGCTTTCGCACTCTGAGTGGTTTAAGCTGCTCTCTTCTCTATGTCTGTCTCTCTTGTGATTTGGGTGTGCCTGCTGCATGCTTTAGAAATACTTCATTTACATCCCAAAACACATCTGTCAACAGTGCATCTGCCTCTGCTACTCTCTCTCCTTCCTTCTTTGTCATCATCACGACATCTCCCGTATCATCGTCCAAAATACACAGGTTGTTTAGCTGTTCACTTATTCTCTTAAAGTCCTCAAAGCTTATCACCTTTCCTTGTTCTGTGTCTCTTTTACTGCTCTTTCCCACAGGTGTTTCGTGTGTGTGTGTGTGTCGCTTGTCTGCTCTGTCTGTGACTCTACACTGTCTCCTACTCTATCCAAAGGAGACTGACTTTGTGGTAGTAGCGATGGTGGCCAAGACTTTCCGTCACTTGTCTCTCCTACATTCTCCACAGGCTCAATGTAAGCATTCTCTCTTTCAGCTCTGGTCCCGCCGATCCGTGCCTCCTTTCCTTGCATCATAGCGTCATTCCGTGAATCTGTACTAACTCCTTTCTTACCAGGTTTTTCGACACTTTCCTTGTCTTTTTCTCCGATATTTGCGGGACTTAGCGAGTTTTTCTTCATTGGTTTTGCCGTATCTTTTTGCGAGATTTGCTGTGCACTCGCCCCCTTTCCCTCCCTCTCTCTCAGTATGCTTATCATCTCACTCTCGGACTGATAATCACGGGAAGGACGTGGGCGTCGTGAAGGGTCTTGTGCTAGGTCAATGTCATGGAATATTATGTCTTGACGGGCATGATAACCACATAAGTCTGCATACACTAGCCTCTTTGCTGCCTCACCCGCCTTGCCCCAACTCCCCCCCTGTCCAAACTTAACTCCACACTGTTCTCCCTTCCAGTTCAGCCCAGTACAACGAGTGGTTAGTGGGCCTGTGGTGTGGCTCTTAGGAGTGGATGTAGTGAGGCGTGGTGTTTCGTTCTTTGTCTGTCTAGAGTTCTGAGGGAGTGTGGGTGTCGATTTCTCACTTGCGTTCCGTTTCTCTTTCTCTTTCACTTGCGAGGGCTTTGGTTGCAATGGTGAGGGTTGCATACGTTGTGTGTTGTGAGGGCAGGAGTGGTTGTTGTAGAGGTGTCGGGGTGTTGAGAGCTAGTGAGAGTGCGGGGTGGATGTTTGTGGGGTCTGTCTCGGAGTGTGTTTCGAGCCAATGGAGCACTCGACAGTTCCCCCCCCCCCCCCCCCACGGGCTCTTGCGGGTTGATCTAAGGGTTTGTTCTCACTTTGTTCCTTTGGAGGCTCACTATCCTCCTCGCCCTCTTGCTCTGCTTCACGAGCAATAATGCTTTCCCCACTTTCTATGTTTCCCTCCATTGCTTCTTCTGCACCCTCCATCATGACTAGCCTATACTCTTCTTCGAGCTGTCTTCCCCTTCAGACTTATCTCCTTCTTCCTCCTCACCCTCCTCTCCTACTTCTCCCCTCATAAGAGTGACTCCTTTGGCTCCTCTCTTTCTAAACTTGCCACTCTTGTCTCTTTGCTTCCCCTTTGTGAAGTCAGAGTGAGCTGACTTTGGACTAGTTCGTTTGGGGCCTGACTTTTGCTTGGGGCAAAAACGCTTTGTGTGACCAGTCTGGTAGCAGTTATAGCATGTCGCAGTCAGCCACCACTCCTGCTCTGAACTATCATTTCCATTCTTGTTGCCCTTGCCCTTCCCGTTCTTAGTCCATTTCTTGTTCTTCTCTCTCTTTTCTCCCTTCTCTCCTCCCTCTCCAAACAGTAGATTCGCTCCCTTACCCTCTCTCTTCCTCTCTTTCTCCTTCCTACGTTCCTTTCTCAGTATCTTCTGCTTCTCTTCCCACAACACGTAAATTTCTCTTGCCGACTCTACCATATCATCATGTGTTACCCTGCTCGCTGCTGCTAATCTATAATGATCGTTGAGGTATGCGGGCCCATAGGCCTCATGCTCTGCTAGCTTCTCTAACAACACATTTACTGCTTCCTCTGGCTCAAAGGGCTTCACTCTCAGGGCTTCAAGCCAATTCTTCTGCAGTAGATGTTGTGTTAGATACTCATCCATATCCTCTGTCAGTCTCAGTCTCATCTCTTTAAATGCTTTCTCCTCTATGTATCTCGCCGCACCACTTAGATTACCGTATTTTGCTTTGACAATGCCGACTTTCTCAAACTGGCTATTAACGTTTTTACTGCGAAGAAATTGAATCACCTTAGATTCCGAGAATGCTGTTGTTACGAGAAGTTGGAACATTCTGCAGCGATGCACTGCTGTTCTTCTCTGTATCTCTTCTTCCTCAGCAAGTACACGTCCTTGTTGGTTCTTGTCATCGCTCTTTTCTTCTTTCTGTTCGCCCTATCCTCCCAAGCTTTCTTCTCTTCCTTTGAGAGGTCTTTCCAGTTGGCAGGTTTCTCTGTCTGTGTCTTCTGGTCTTGTGGTGTTTTGCTACTTCTCTGTCTCTGTTGTCGTGTTTGTTGTGTCTCTGTTTCATCTTCTTCGTCTGATCCTTCCGGTGTGTCCACCTCGTGTGGTTCTCTCTGTTCTTCCATTTCTTCTGCTTTTCTCATCCTGTCTCTATCAAAACCATACTTTGTTTTTG
>WBZZ01004787.1:15000-17500 GCA_019918135.1 Paulinella micropora | reverse complement strand
GTGACTCCCTGAGGCTCTACTTGTGAAACGCTGCTTTAGAATCCACCTTCTGACCCTCCCTGACCTGTTTGTTGTAAATGTGTGGGTTGGGTGATGAGTGTGTAGGTAGGAAAGTGGTTTGTTGTTATAATTTTCGGACGAAATTGGAATCGTCAAAAACAAGCAAACAAATCGTCTTTATGACGTCACTCTTTCTCCCACTTGTGTGGCCTATATATCCACCAACTAGCCTCCCAACCCCCTGCAAAATGGCTGCCATGTAAAGGTTAGATATGGTCTAGTTTGCACAAACAAACTTTGGTGCACAGCACTCGTTTTCTTTTCTCTTTCAATTTATGCTTGCTCGTGACCCTGTTGCATTTGCTATGCGCGAGAATAAGCAGAAAATGACAGGACAAGCGTGTGTTGTTGTTTGAAAACGAATTTGGTTGTCTGTGTAGTCTGTACTGGTCTGATGGATAGGGAATGTGACGTGGTTTGTATGTCTATGAGGGTACGTGAGGACTGGTTTCGTTTGTTCCCTTCCACACACAACCAACTCCACTCTACTCCCCTCTGTTACCCTTCCGAGGCTGTCATGTCCGGGAGTCACACCGTTGGCACTTATCGCAGTGTTGCGTGAGAAAAGGAGATAAGGTGTGGGTATGTAGAGGTATCAACAGGAGTGATAAGTGAGTGTCGGTTTGCAACACGTTCTGTCCAACGTTTGTGTGTGGAAAAATCGTGAGCAAAACTTCTATGTCAAAAACACACACCTCCTCCCTCTATCGTTCACTGACTATCCGTCTTCAACGGTGCAATGTATCCTCAGTCTCTCCTCAGTTAGTTATACATGTCAAAGAATAAGGTTAGGACGGTGGACTGGTCGAATTAGCATAAAAGAAAAACTGGTATGTGACTCCACTTTTGCCGGCCAGTTCTGGTCTAAAAGAATATATCATCTAGTATTGATGCCTCCGACTCTTCTTTAATACAACCAATTCAACGTATGATACACTCCGCTAGTAACCCAATTCTCTGCTCTTATATAAATAAGAGTCAAACTTGAGATGGTGGAAAATGTGGGCACGAGACTAGCGGAGCCAAACTTTGAAACAACCAAGCGGCAAACACCAGCTAATTCCGTGGTCCGGCCTAACGATAATATATTCCTGTCTAAAAAGTGTAACGGTCAGTCCGATTAATAGTAATCATAGTATTAATATCAGTCGTTACCCGGTTAATTACGAGGGTTAATATTAATATTGGTACCTTCCTCTTCTTGTGTCCGGGTTGACACAGGCCCCCGGTATCATAGTATTGAAGTAGCACATATTTACCTATCTGCCAGTGCGCCTACAGAATACTGTCTTTCTCATTGTACTATCATGTTAGCAAAATATTAATAAATTTAAAAAAATATCATGAGTCATAAAAACAGTGGCAGTTAATTTTAAAACAGTCACCAGGCACACTTGGGAGCAAGCGGCCCCGGCGCAGCTAGCCGATCATCGGATGCGTGATCCGGGCTCGGGACGGCTGCTGCACTCTGACAGTGCGACGTGACTTGGCACCCGCCTGCCATCGGACTCGGCTATGAAAAATACTAAGTGATATTATAAAAACTGTTACAAAAACATGGTGCCGATCACACTGCTCTCGGCCAGTTCCGCTGTTGATCTATCAGCATTTATTGATTTTCAAAGCACGACATCTCGGAAACTAAAAGAAAAAAGTCTTGATAATAATACCACCTTTGCGAACGAAAATTCACGACATCAAGTCTATAGCTATAAAGATCAAACTTGATCTCATGTATATTTGGGCTGCGTATGATGATTATGGTATAATCCTAGTTAGGAGTTTTGCAAGTGCTGGGTAACAGTATCCTTCATGGCACTTCCACTGCATTTGTTGACACTTACAGAGCAATATCCTGCAGCTTGTTTCAGATACAAAAATGCTGAGCGCGCCTTTGAAAAGCTCATGCCCCGAGCTATTCAACGCGGGCTTGAGCATCATGGCAAAATGATCGATACTTAACGATGCGATCAAAGTTGCATCATGTTGCCGCGAGGTTGTCCTCGATCGTAAGAGAGGGCGAGCGTTGGTGTGGCGAGGTCCCATCAGAAATTCCTACTTAACTACAATCGAAAATGACTTCGAGCGCTTCAACCTCAGCCAGTATTTGCATCCACAACCTGCCATTCCTCATTAGAAAGCTCTTGATGAGAGTTATCAAGTGAGCCGCTGCAAACGCCGCAAAAATCAGTGGCTGAGAACTGAGCGCTGGAAGTGATTGCTCATGGTGCTTAAGGACAAGAAACAACTTCTTCTCGCTGCTGGCCGCTCAGCTGTTAAGGATATCGGCCTCCTTCTTCGCCAACGCCTCATCTGACAAGATAGATAGATAGACAAATAGAGATAGATAGATAGATATAGATAGATAGATAGATAGATAGATAGATAGATAGATAGATAGATAGATAGATAGATAGATGAGATATTGACTAATGTCAGA
>WBZZ01004787.1:0-2500 GCA_019918135.1 Paulinella micropora | reverse complement strand
ATGCGCAGGGCTGCACGTAGGTACCTCTAACTGGCGGTCGATATACGCATGCTGAACTTTCTGAACTTTAATCTAGTATTAACGTTGGACTTTTCAAGTGCTATATCTTTTTATGAAACAAATGCTCTGCTGTTAAATTTTGTACTTTAAGTTTAAGTGAACTATACAGTGCTTGCATTTTTGTCTACTCAGGTTCAAAGAAAACTAAGCAGTGTATCTTTGTTTTTCCTTGAACTTGAGTATTGATGCACTCAGGCATTTTTCATATTTCAACTGATTTTTTATGACTTTTTACTTAGTTTACTTTTCTACAACTTTGATCTTTTTATGTCTTTCTTTGTTGACAGCCTTTTTGTACTTTGTCACAACTAGACAAATTGTAAGTGATCTAGGTGATTAGTTTGTGATACACATTTTATATTGATTTTTTGTAATGATCTATTTGTCAAATGTACAAACATGTTTTTTAAAAATTTAGGTTTATTACTAAAGAGACAATATCTAAAGTATCTGGATCAAAGGCTTGATTTAGCAGTGCTGCGCGCACTTGCTGAATGTAAAGTCTTGCAGAAGCGTTTGACACACAGCGACCCGCCAACATGACGTTCTCGATGCTATTTCCACGCAGGCTAGGATACTCAAAGTGTCGCGACCATGTCGGAGGCTGTGGAACACGTACGGAGCCCGCGTAATATCAGTGTATCGGTTGAGACCGAACGCTACAAGCGCTGAGGAGAATGTATTCCTCAAGAGGCTAACTGAGAAAGGAAAGAGTGATTTTGCTAGTCCGCGCTATGAAACTTAAACTCTGAGCCAGTCGCGGACAATAGTGCTGTAATGCACACATTGATGAAATTTTTGGGTTTTGAGAACGAAAGAGCCATCCCAGGCTAACTGTTAACAAATTTTACTAGTCTGAGATACCTCTCTCGCACCCGAAAGCGAAATTTTAGATGATGTAGTAGTGGAAAAACTCTAAGTTGTGCGAGTCGCTTTCAGCATCAATCCAAACAGAATGGTAATAAAACATTATGAACTGAATTACGTAATTTATATACACATTACAGAATATGTATGGATTTAGAATATATATGGATTTTGAAAAGGGAGTGTGGGGTACAACGAGATGGAATTTCATAGAGAGAGAGAGAGAGGAGGAGGAGGAGGAGGAGGAGGAGGAAAAGGAGAAGAAGAAGAAGAAGAAGAAGAAGAAGAAGAAGAAGAAGAAGAAGAAGAAGAAGAAGAAGAAGAAGAAGAAGAAGAAGAAGAAGCAGAAGAAGAAGAAGAAAGAAGAAGAAGAAGAAAGAAGAAGAAGAAGAAGAAGAAGAAGAATATGATGATGATGATGATGACGATGATGACGATGATGATGACGATGATGATGAGATCATTATCAAATAAATAAATAAATAGGATCAGACTGTTGCGCCAATCACGAGAAAACGAGGCAGAGAGGTGTGTGTGTGTGTGTGTGTGAGAGAGAGAGAGAGAGAGAGAGAGAGAGAGTGCGAGAGAGTGAGTGAGAGGGAGGGAGGGAGGGAGAGAGAGAGATTGGCGGGGGGGGAGGCAAGGAATAGGCAGGACGTTTGTTTAGCATAGCAGCAGTTGGGCACACCATACTCTTGAACAAACATATACTTGTCCACTGCAAACATGAGTTGACATTTAAGACGGGAGGCGAAGGCAGCGAAACTTTCGCGGCGTTTTCCTCCAAAAACTGGCCTGGGGTGGCTCTCTCGCCGCATCCGAGATCCAACATTTCAAAGTAATGCAGAACTGCCTCAGAGTTCAGAATGGCCGAGATCGGCAGCGTGCACAGAGGCCAAATCCACCTGCGTGTGTACATTTGTTATGAGAGAGAGAGAGAGACAGAGAGAGACAGAGAGAGACAGAGAGAGACAGAGAGAGAGAGAGAGAGAGAGAAGAGAGAGAGAAGAGAGAGAAAGAGAGAGAAAGCGAGAGAGAGAGATAGATAGAGAGATAGATAGAGAGGGAAAGAGAGAGAAAGAAAGAGAGAGAGAGGAAAAGAGAGAGAAAGAAAGAGAGAGAGAGAGAGAAAGAGAAAGAGAGAGAGAGAGAAGAAAGAAAGAGAGAGAGAGAAGAAAGAAAGAGAGAGAGAGAGAGAAGAAAGAAAGAGAGAGAGAGAGAGAAAGAAAGAAAGAAAGAAAAGAGAGAGAGAGAGAGAGAGAGAGAGAGAGAGAGAGAGAGAGAAAGTATACTTTACCACGGCTGCTTGTGGCAGGTAGTCTGGCTTCTTGAAGCGCATGAAGGAGAAAGAGAACGAGAAGAGAGAGAGAGAGAGAGAGAGAGAGAGAGAGAGAAGGGGAGAAAGAGAGAGAGGGAGAGAGAGAGAGAGGAGAGAGAGAGAGAGAGAGAGAGAGAGAGAGAGCAAAGGAGAGAGAGAGAGAGAGAGAGAGAGAGAGAAGGTGGGTGTGTGTATGCAATGTACCACGGCGGCTTGCGGTAGGTAGACAGGCTTCTTGAACCAGCGCATAAAGAG
>WBZZ01004786.1:107500-122500 GCA_019918135.1 Paulinella micropora | reverse complement strand
GAAATTTTCGGAGGGTGCGGTCGTGGTTTTGCACAACAGTCAATGTTAGCATGTCTAGGTTACCATTAATAAGTATTAATATCATAGTAAACCACCAGGGTTAATTTTTATTATTATTATTATTATTATTATTATTATTATTATTATTAATAACGCAAAAACTTAAATTAATCAGTAATACAATACTTGCCACTTGTAGGAATAAGTATATACAATTATTTAAAGACTTTTTACACTTCATGTTTTCTCTTTTTGTATTATATTACTGACGACATTCAAGAGAAAAAAAAAATAGTTTTTCGATTTTTGGTTGGAATTTTAATTTTGTGTCAGTTTTTCATTTTTATGTCAAAAATTCAAATTTTCCAATTTAACGGTAACATTTCGCGAAAATTTACGATATTTTGCGGACGAATATAGTCGTTAATTTGAAAAATTCAAATTTCCAACCAAAATTAAAATTCCAACCAAAATCTAAAAACTTTTTTTTTTTCTCTTGAATGTCGTCAGTGATATCTCTTGATATTAATATCTCTTCCATTTTATAGATTCTGCTTCCCACTCAGCTCTACGAGTGGCAAGTATTCTACTGATTTAAACAGTGCTTGCGTAAAAAGAGTTAAAGAATTATCGCGGGGGCCTACTTACATATTAATATTATTATAATTCCTTTTTACGCAAGCACTGTTTTAGTAATAATAGAATACTTTCCACTCGTAAAGTTCAGTGGGACTCGGAAAACGAAAAGATATAATAGAATGGAAGAGTTAATTAAGAGATGAAACGTAAAAAATAGTAATAATAATATTGTAATTTACTATATCTGAGGCGTACTGATGCAGCTAATGGCATATCCTCAACGGACATAAGCCTCCAATACCCTTGGATATATAATAATAAGGTGGGGTTTCGAGGCAGCTCTAGCAACCGCGCTTGGTGTATGCACTTGCACATTCGGTGACGTCTTGCAAGAGGTTGCTGGGACTGCGGAATAACCTCGGCTTAGTGCAGTCTTGCCCTCAGGAGCTCCATCGGTGGCCCCGATCATCAGGCGAGAGACTGACACGGGGGGGTGGAGGACCTCGAACAAGGGTATTGGAGGCTTATGTCCGTTGAGGATATGCCATTAGCTGCATCAGTACGCCTCAGATATAGTAAATCTGCCTTGGAGTGTTGACTGTGACATATTTGAGGGAAATCCCGATGAAAAAAACCTAGTCACACTTGCTAAACAGAGTTCCAGCCCGATGGCCTCAAGGCGTTAAACTGTGACGCCAACTCATAACCCTTTGGTGGCAGATGCTGGGGAGGAGGGTCGTTGCGCGCGTAAAAGATCTTAAACTCCGCATATGCTGGTTGATAGCCCAGGACCCAGCAGACACCAGATTGTTATGGGTGGGGTTTCGAGGCAGCTCTAGCAACCGCGCTTGGTGTATGCACTTGCACATTCGGTGACGTCTTGCAAGAGGTTGCTGGGACTGCGGAATAACCTCGGCTTAGTGCAGTCTTGCCCTCAGGAGCTCCATCGGTGGCCCCGATCATCAGACGAGAGACTGACACGGGGGGGTGGAGGACCTCGAACAAGGGTATTGGAGGCTTATGTTCGTTGAGAATATGCCATTAGCTGCATCAGTACGCCTCAGATATAGTATTATTATTATTATTATTATTATTATTATTATTATTATTATTATTATTATTATTATTATTATTATTATTATTATTATTATTATTATTATTATTATTATTATTATTATTATTATTATGGACACCGTGATAGCCCAGTGGTCAAGTTCTACCATCTGGGCCCTGTCGCCAGTTCGATTCCCGTCGGTGCCACCAGTATTTTCATTGAACATACCGGTCTATTTCTGGACCAGTATTTTCATTGAACATACCGGCCCGTCTGGAAGTGTTGGAACTGCCCTTGCGGGGGTGTCATTAGAGCTTATCGTCAGTTCTTCGTACTCCCCTCACGGGTGAGACGATGGAGGCGCATGTGCAGAAATGCATCAGCCATTGACAGAGAAGCACTATTATTATTATTATTATTATTATTATTATTAATCAATAATAAAATCTGCTTCCGGCTGAGTCACCGGACTGAACCTTGACTTCAAGAAAAGTCACACCCGGCTCATACTGACAGTCTCGGCCGGGTGCCGGTGGCAGAAGTTACTATTCCCCAGATGATGTGTGTTTCTATACAACTCTTCAAAGAGTTAAGTTGGCAAATACCACGGTCGGAACTCTTATTAAAGAACACTATGGCTGCGGCATTGAGTCTTGACTCGATGACTCTCAGAGCTGGTGAAATACTAGCCTTCAGTAAACTTGCGGCAAGTTGGACAGTCAAACTTCAAGTTGCCTTGGTACTAAGTCCGAGTTATGCTTGACTCATGATTTCTGTAAGTGACAGTATTTTATTAAGTCACAATTAGGAGCAACCGTTACTGAATATTTCAAGTCCATGAGTTGTGCCAGTTACGCTTTTATCATTGTGTATTGGACCATAACATTGAGTCACGCGGCAGTTACAGTTCATACGTATATTGTTTAAGTTCCCGGGCCCGGTTTCCAATTGGAAACGATATTAATTTACTTTCCACCACAGGAAAAAATAATAAAATGATATTTATTTATTGAAAATTGCTTATATTATGAACAAACTGGACATAAAGTCATGAAAAATTTAATACACAACTTAAAAAGGAAAATTTTCTTCGCAGGCAGCCCCCTCACACCTAAGTACCAAAAAAGACTGTTTCCAATTGGAAACGACATTAGTAATCACCTCAAACGAAGCCTTTTTTCTTTTTCCTCGGGTCTCCATGCTTAATATGCCACGCATGACACCCGCGACCCTTAGTCCCACACAGCGCCATCTCAGGACCGCAGGTCTCACAATAAAATGATGTGATCACGTTGGATGAACTTCCCTTGACAAACTTACATACCCTGCATCTGCGTCGCTTCGCGCTTGCGGTGGATTGATTCCACGACTCCCCTGCCTCCCTTTTGCGTCGTATTGCATCGCTCATATCCACCAGAGGGTACATAGCTAATTTCGTGTGAGGAAGGTTTGGTTCGGGACCTCGGAGGTTCTCGCTAGCCGGGCTCAGCATAGCCCAATCAATCGCAGAGGCTTTTTTGGCTGTTAAGAGCTCGTTTGCAACCAAATTTTTGAAAAAGCCTGGCCTGGTGGTTCCTTTCGAACGCAGATAAGTAGAGATGGTCGTGGTACTGAAGTGCATGTAATGAAGGTAAGCGTTGGTCATGACGAAGTCCATCAAAATCAAGAAATCGTTAACTTTCCAATCCCGCACAACGACATTTAAATTCATGCTTCCGTGCCCGTGGCGCAGGGAGTTGAAGCGATCTACCGAATTGAAACATGCATAGTACTTGGCAACCACTCACACCGCGAAACAAACGCCGCGCGCTTACTGAATCGTGCCTCTCGTGCTTTGCTCCCCAAGGTAGTGCCGCAGGTGGCTATGATTTGCTGCATATTGTGGTCGTTCTGATCCACTGCGAACAAGCGAATGCCGTCTTTAGCGCGCGTGGCTGACGCAAAATCGCCTTTGTTGTTCCCTCTAACATGCCATAAAGTGAATTTGGGATAATTGCGGGTAGCCGTCTTTACCATTCCAATAAAATCTAGCCCATGCGCCTTGACAACGAGTGCTGTTCGTACACTAGCAAACCACGAGTCTCCTACAACAAGGCGGCCTGTTCCATGCCACGGCTTGACTAGTCTTATTGTGATTGCTGTTGTCACACCCCATTCACCTGCCCCTTCCTTCGCACGATCTTGACCTTTTCCTTCCATACATTCCACAGCGATACAAATTCCTGTTTGAACGCAGCAGGTAGTATGGTACTCACGGCCTAAGGGAATGGGCTTGCGTGGGACGTACACCTGACCAGGCATTTCTTTGCCTGTCCACTTGCCCATCGACTCGTCGACAGTCAGGCAAGGGCCAGGCATGATGGCAACATTGAACTGCTTATTGCACTCTTCCATAAAAAAACGCACGGGCACTCTTGAGTAACTTCTCAACATCTCTCTGCTGTTTTCCCCTTTTCACTCATTTCCAGTCAACACTGCAAAGTATGTATGTGTGTGCACCATTTGTTGTTGTTGGTTTTGAAGAAAATGTTGTGTGTTCAGAGAGATCGAGTTTCAAAGTCATTCATTTCGCATGCTTGTCTTGTCTACGTTTCCTGTGTTTGCTGCATTTACTTGCACCTGCTTGTCATGTTTTCCTTTTTTTTTCCTTTTTTTTTCTTTGTTGCATAGACACTTCATGCACTTCATATCTCCAAAAGCTCTCAGTCGGTTGATTGAATTTACAAACGTAGAGCTAGCTAAACAGACAGACTATTGGTTGAAAAAAGAAATAACACAGGAGGAATTTGCTGTTTTCCTGGGGTTACTTGTCAAAATTTTCAGTCGCAGATAGGGACAGGCGTAGGGGACATTGGATGGACGAGGGTCAGGTAGGGCCAGACGGTTTGCCTGGGGATAACTTCGGCAGATTCATGTCAAAAAATTGATTCGAAACTATCCTTCGCTGCTTGCGTTTCGGACCTGATGCTACTGAACAAGATCCCTTTCTGGGGAAGCTTTTGCGGCGTCCAGGAGCCTGGTCTTGGGCTTGAAGATTGGCCTATCCGCACTCCAATCAACAGTTTGTGGCTCCAACTTCCATTGAAAACCTTTCTTTACCAACTTGTTGTCTTCGTCATAGACTTGGTCTTCGTCGCAGGGGAAAATATTGAACCCAGTATGCGTTTCCTCTTCTCCTACTTCTTCACTGTCTGAGCCAGACAGAATTGGGTCTGGCTCAGCTTCTTTCTCCTCCTTCCCCCCCCCCCCCCCTGGGTTCTCCTCGGCTGGCTCATCGTCATCACTGACATCTACGAGGACTTCCTTCAAACTAGCATCAATACAGGAAAAAGCACCCACGGCCTGCTCCTGTTCAGCACGCAGAAAACCGGAAGAAAAGAAATAATCCTTGTCGTCCAGTTTCAGCGTTACGAGTGCTTTGTGTTGTTTTGTTTCCTTCTCCTTCAATATCCCAACAAGCCTTATGTCCCCAAAGACAGTTTCTCCAAATTTTTGTCTCGCCCAAGCCTTTCCAAGCTTCACAGCAGGGACCGAAACGCAGCTCCCCACCTCCATCGTTTTCCAAAAAATGACCCAGACCAATGCCAAAGTGGAAAAAAAGGGGGTGGTCAGTGAAATGCCTATTTCTCGACTTCTACCCACGATTTTTTGAAAAAAAAATTACACGTCGCTTCCCGTAGTCATTCGTGAGCCCTGGGGAACATTGGAAGTCATCAATAGCATAATCTGTGAGGAATAAATTTTTTGAAAACTGTTGCCTAAAAACTGTTTCCGATCTGTAACAAAAATTTCCAATTGGAAACTCTGGGAACTTAAACAATATAATTCTATGTTCATTGGTGACTATGAAAACGGAGGCAACATCTACTAGCCTCTACTGAGTCATTGAGCTTTTACCCTTATTCTACACGCTTTTTTTATTGTAAAGATTATCGGATAAATAAATGGAGTCTACTGCAGGAAAGAAAAAAAAACATTTTTACTTTTGAATTTGAATTATTTTCAATTCTTAACGGTAATATGTATTTATCCTGCATAATAAAAGAAATTCACTGTCAAGTGACTTTTTTTGAAAGCCTTTTTGATAAGCATATGTAAGTTCTAGTGGTCGTTAGAGCCCTCATCAACTTTACTGACTGCAAGCAGCTAAACTCATTCAATATTCAAGATTTCAAAGTTGAAGTGCTGTTTGCACAGAATTCAATGTTTTTATTAGGAATTCAGTGACAGGGGTCTTATGGAGGTTAGTTTTTCAGTGGACGGTATTAAAGGTATTGCTGTGTTCAAGAGTATGTTCCGAGGCTGAATTTTGACAAACTAATTTTCGACCTATGTTTTCAAGGCCTGGTTTTCATTTTCCACCGTACTACTATCACTTGGAGGCTGCAAAAACCCTTAGGCAGGATTACTCAACGTAATATGTGAATTCAGAGTCATTTGTGCACTTGTGCATGTTAGACTACCTTAATAATCCGGATTCAAATTTAAGTAGTTAATACTATCGTCTGCAGTTTAAACTTTATTAGAAGAACGCGCCAAGACAAAGAGCGGGTACGTGTTAGGCCGGACACAAGTAATGGCTCTTACGACACGCATTACATATGCCGGCCCGTACTGTCTAACCTAATTGATATATTAATAGGTCTAACACTCCCCCTGGAGCAAATTTAATTATTAAATTAACTGCAGGTCCTATTAGCTATTCTGTGAAAGTTATAAAAACACACTCAAAACATACTCTTAAAAACTCTTACCCTCACTCTCTCCAAGAGATAATGTCGACGGTGGCTACCCGACTTGCTGGGGCAAGTGTGTTAGACTACATACAGGGCAGCGCCCCCCAGTCAAGTCAGGCCTTATCGACGAGAAGAAGATTATGGCCTACTCACAGGGTCCTTATCCTATGTTATGAGTGGTGGTAAGGTAAATATGTAATACAGGCATAGCATAATCCAGTTACGTATATAATATCGGTATATATGGTATCCAAGAGATCCGAACATACAGATAATATATGAAGTGAACCTGACTGTACTTGCTAATCTACCATGAAATATGACCTATCTGAACTATTAAATATTCTACTACTCGGTAGTATGGATTATGAAATTTATCAGCGCTTCCCGTAGAGGGGTAACAAAGAATGACAAAAGTAATATGATGTTTAAGACAAATACAAATATCTGTAATTATCGGCTGGTCTGGTACAGTCCAGGTTGGTTGCAGAGGCCTTTCAAAACATACAGAAACTGTAGTCTGATCAATCGCCCTCCGACCAACAACTGCGACCTCCAACTTAGCCTCTTAGATGTTTGTATGTCATGAATATAATAATAATACTAATAATAATAATAAGCGGTCACGGGGGGGGGGGGGGGGGGGCGGCGCGAACGTGCGATAAAATGCCACTAGATGGCGAGTGAGCGAATTGAAGCAGTCGCGGGAGAGAGCAAATGGGCGACAAAATGTCACTAGTCCGGATTACGCTCTCATCATCTCGCCCGCCACTCGAATTCTTTCTGCCGAGCTTGCTTACGATCTTCGGTTTTTGTATCACCGGGAATTCCGGAAATTTCTCACTGACAAGACAATATTCCGCAAGATCTTCTCGGGCGCATACCGTGACATGTGCGCTCCTGGTTCTTCCCGAGACAATGTTTTCCTCTCAAATTTTGCCTTGTTCATGCGACCTCCAACGAGAACTGTGTTCAGCCCTTTGCTCTGCCGCCCTTTCCCTCTCCCCCTCGACAAACGCAAATTCTGACGTGGTGTCAAAGTTTGGGTCACCTGCATTGGGCACGGCGGCTTCACTTTGATTGTCGTCGTCATTTGGTGTGGTCGATTGGGGTGGTGGTTTTACCGGGGCATGAGCAACGGCGTATTTGAGAATTTCCATATCAATCACTTTGTCGGTAACCCCGTCATCAAAGAGGACCACGTGGGCCGGGAAACGTTTGGTTTTACGGACAACTGGGGCAGCGGGTACAGAAACCGTTCCTTTGCGAATCGCAGTTTGCCAATTATCCCCGTAAGTTTGTTTTGCCCATCCCTCTCCCCACGCTTTAGCCGGAATTTCCATATATACCCCGGACAAATCTCGTCTCTCTTTGATCTTATGCTTCTTTTTCGTGACTTTCGCCTCCCTATGATTCCACCGTGCTTGGAGTCTATAACCTTTGGGGTCGGAGGTACGAGGGGTGGTGGGTCAGATCTGTCCCTGACTTCCACTGCCCTAGTATCGCCGTTCCCTGTGTTGGAGTCATTGGGGGGCGCCTTGTGTGGGGGCGATCCGGACGATAGGTCCCCGGCTGGGGAAGTTTCTCCCCCAGTCGGAAATACTTCTACCGAGACCTCCCCCGAAACATTACCTTGACTTTCTGGGTGTTATGAGGTTTGTTGGGGTTCTGGAGGGGGCAAGTGCCATTTCACCGACAGGTTGTCGCTCCTAAGAGGGGGAAAGGCGAGAGGGGAAAGAGAGTAATATTTCTCGGGTACGAACGAAATACCGGATATTATCGGGTGTATGATCCAGTTGCAGGGAAAATACACGGTAATGTTCGTAATGTCGTGTTCGATGTCTGGAAATTGGGCAAGAGGGAGGCATCTAAATCTTTAGCTTTCTCCCCCGTCGGGGCCTCGAGAAAGACCGGCTGATTTACGTCCACCCAATCTTTTAACTCTTTATACTTGCCATACTCCTGGTCACAAGTAATGAACTTAACCTTCTTTCCACAGTGTCTCTCAAAGAAAGCAGTATCCTTGAGAAAGCAAGGAAAGAACTCATTCTTATGACGCAGATAGCAATCAAATTCGAAATTGGATGCTAAGCAATTAACGGTAAATTTATATCGCTTACCGTCCACGATATCGTATTCCACCAACCCTGGGTATCCACGGAGATGTGGATCCCGGGTCGGTGCTCTACGATAATTATTATGATGGTTCCTTTTGAAGTGTGGTGTCTTTTTAATTTTATTCCGCAAACACCACTCACACTTCATTATACGTTCTCTCCACTCTTTCCCCACTATCTTTACTTCCATACTTAGCCATTCTTTCCATGGCTTTTACCCCTCTGTGCTTACACATGCGGTGAAATACGGTGGCGTGTATGTTTTCATGGTAGTGGGTACGGACAACAGGGCACAACACCTTATCATCCTCCTGTCTTGCTCTCTCACCTCTCTCTGTGTCAATCTCAGTAGAATAAGGTATGTAAGTACGAGACACACCACATATACACCACATATACAAGGAGACGAAGAACAGTATATATCATGGTATACAAGCCTAGGTAGGTTGGACTTTTGAGAAAGGTGAGAGGACAGTTGTCAAGCTTGCACCCCCGAGTCCGATGAATCATCAGACTCGGGAGCCTCACTTGTTCCAGGAGGAGGGGTAGGTTGAGTGGTCGTTTCCGTGTTGAGGGCAGACTGTGCAGTGGGTTCATACCACTCATTGGGGTAAAGTGCTTCAATCCCTGGGGCGTCGAAAACCGTGAGGTTGTTAGGTAGGGCTCTCCCCCTGGCTACTATCTGTTTCTCCTCAATCCGGATAGGTTTGTCTAGAACGATGACCTGGTTATTTTGATGCACTACAGCAAACCCTTTTCTTACCCATGCCGAGGTCGCGGCTAACCCATACTTCAAATGTGGCTTGTAGGTGGTGTGTGAGTCAAAGACACAGACTTCATCCCCGTGAGCCCCAGAGAGGTTCATTTGGACCTTGCCCTTATACTTAGTTCGAATGCTCCCTTTTGCAATCCTGAACCCTTCACGAGTTTGACGAATGTAGCTTTGTCGGGAGACTGTGTTTCACTCGCACCACTGTCATCTACCCACACAATACTATTGGCTTTAGTGTCGCTGTCTGTCTCGTTCCCCATCAACATAATAGCACATTCGGCGCGTGAGTTGTCTTGTGCTGCAGTGTGTGTGCTTTGAGTGTTGGTGGTAATGTCGGTCTGAGAACTATCTGTTGACTCATCCTCTTCCGGTGGCGTCTTACCCCCAACACAGCTTCAAGCTCCTCTACCTCTTTTAACATATAAGGAAAAGAGGAGACTATGCCACGTGCAAATGGGTTGTCGTGCTTGGTAGCCATAGTTATTATACAGTCGTGTATAGCATAATACACTTCTGTATAAAACTCGTCGTACTCCCCACTCCTTGTCACGATCTGTCCATCTTTCACTGTCCTATTCTTAAACCCTTGAGTGAGGGCATTGAGAAGTCGTTGCAACTCTTCAATGGGAGGAAGTCTCCCACTGCCCAACACCTGCTTACTCTCTACCGTCCCTGCTTTCCCCTGTTCAGAGGTTGTAGGGTTTGGTTGGTTGTTTGGGGTTCCTCCCGGCTCTCTTTCACTGGTGGGACAGACACAACACGAGACACAGGATGTGCATGAATTAACAACACTGACGACACAGATGTGGTAGGTGGCACGTGAGGTGCTGGCAACATGCTTAAAGACTATGTTTGAGATGTGGGCTGTGCTTGTAATGGTGGCAGTGCTTGAGGTGTAGACACTTGAGGTATAGACAGCGTAGATAGAAGAGGTACAGACTGTCCTATCCCTTCACCTACTCCTTCTACCCCCCCTACTCCTATTCCTCTCCTACACATGTTCTGGGTAGTAGTCGTAGGTGTAGTGGTAGTAGTGGTGGGTGAAGTAGAATCGGATGAAGGATGAGTCACTGTGTGTTGCCTCCTAAGGGAGATTTAGTAAACAATGTAGTAGGTTCAATCCTGAGAGCGTCGTAAGGAGGTAAGAGACCTAGGTTCATTTCTCCCTATACTTAGCTAATATCTCCTCCCTCTTTCTCTCTTGCTCAAGATGCTTTGCAGAGAAGTCATGATCTACTAACCTAGCAGCACACGCCCCACCTCTTGCCCCTTTTCTCGCTTCCCCCAAACTCCACGAGCACCGGACACCCGTGTCAGGCACTGTTGCCTCACACTGCTTACTGCTAGTGACATGACAACTATCCTTGCGTACCGGTTTGCCGTGGAGTTGAGGGATGGGCCACCTACCTCGCGTATGTGTATGGGATACAGCCGTTTCACGAGTATTTTTGCGTAAGCTGCCCTGGTACGTCTGAGTGCCCAGTTCTCTAATGGTATGATTTCGTTAAGATGGGTGGGGTCACCAGCCATATCAAGTGAGGTCAAAAACTTATTCTCGTGAAGGGGTGGGATAGTTGGGTGAGTGTGTGTGGAGGCGTTTTGAATAGATGATGCATGCTTGTTCTCATCTCCCCCTCGCACACTGCTCTCTCGCTCACCCTCACCTCTATCCACTGCGTCAGGTGGCACAAATGTGTGTAGCAAAAGCGGTGTGTGGGGTGTAGATGAGAGGTGTGAGTCATGTGTCTCGTTGTCTCCCTCTCCTTCCTCTCCCTCTCTTCCCATCATCATTATGGCCATATGATGGATGTACTCCACCTCACCCTCATCTTCTGACTCTGAGTCTGACTCAGAAGAAGGCTCAAGATTATCAGGTATACTTGGGTCTTCTTCTTCGTCACTCTCTGAGGAGGAAGAAGAGGAAGAGGAAGGGGATTCAGCATTCAAGCTTATCATCTTCTTCTTCTTAATGAAATCAGATGCTTTCAGCTTTCTTCCCTCCTTGCTGCTCTCCTTCTTCTTCTTCTTCTTCTTCTTCTTCTTCTTCTTCTTCTTCTTCTTCTTCTTCTTCTTCTTCTTCTTCTTCTTCTTAATCCTTGCCTCGTCTCTCTTGTCCTGTCTGTCTGTCTTCTCAGACTGTCTGTCCTTACTCTTCTCTCTTACATGTCCTTTATCAGACACCCTAGCTCTTCTTCTAATAGGACACTTTAATGGACCATGTCCATATGTAGGACAGTCAGTTAGTTGACATTTGACAAGACAATAAGCAATCCTATGGTCGGGGGAGAGGCAGTTCCAACACAAGCCTTCCTCTCCCCCTCCCTGAATACTAGCTCCTGTCTGAGGCAGCTTGGGGTTCTTTCTACTTTTAGTTGACCCTACTAGGTTGATAGTAATAGGATCAGCCTTAGAGCTTCCGGAACCGTATAGCTTACGTAACTTACCCTGAGGGACATGACCTTGAGCAAGTTGCTCCACGACCTTAGGAAGTCATCTAGGTTAAGTCTCTGATCAGGGAGTAAAGCTTGCCATGTGTTTTGATATTATCTCTTGAAAGGTTGCATGTGCTTGAGCTTCCTCATGATCATATCTGCCTTCATGATCTCAGGAATCACGCCCATCACCTTCCCTTGCTTTTTCAAAAGGGTAGTATAGTTAGCTAGCCAAGCACTTACCTCACCGTACTGGGGTCCTATGGGTAAGAATGATAGTCTGCTTCTTGGTCCTCTTCAAACTTTATGAGGTCAAGCTCCTCATAATGTTTCTTGAGTGCCAAGAAGCAAGCTACCCCATCGGTTCCCCCTTGTCTCATAATGGCCATCACCTTCCTATCATGAGCGCAAGATTGAAGTAGGAAAGCGTAGACTCGGAAGTCTATTCAACCTTGCTTTCTTTTCTTTCTTCTGTTGCTTACAATAGTAATCACTGAATTTGAATCCCAATAGCGGTTTGGGCTTGTTCCTCCCAGTCGCCACAAGTTGAATTCTCAGATTTTAATTTGTTAGGTATGATGGTTAGCGATTCAGCAGATGCATCTCTATCCTCCTCTTTCTTGATCTTAGCCTCTACTTCTTCTTGTGCGCCTGTTCCTTCTTCTTCCTCTCCTTCTTCTCTTTTTCCTTTAGGTGAATGAAAGTTAGGTGATTGAACGGGTGCATTGATAGAGCAGTCAGGAGGAACATAAACAGATAGTGGTTTAGCCAAGGTATGAATCTGGAAACCCGGTATCAATAATCGGATTTCTGAGTGCGTGACACCTATTATAGATATAAAGATGTATTCCCACAGCTACCATTCTTTCCCATGATCATACTTAGACGTCACAGGCTCCAGTCTCATTTTGACAAGATCAGACTGTTACTGTATGAGATGTCACATTTGCGTAGCAAAGGGCGGAAGGTAGGAGAAAAACTCAAGAACAAAAATTGCTCTCACTATAGTTAGTGAAGCTGGATTGAGGGTCGTTTGTTCGTGATGAACGTTGCAACTAAAAATAGATGGCAGCCTTCCGCACGTTCCACCCCAAGTTATTGTTGGCAGCCTTCCGCAGTGTCGTCCAACAGTTCACAAGTTTTTGATGACAGCCTACTGCACTTTCACCAGTTCACTTGTTCTGTGGTAGCCTTCCACACGCCACAAAAAACGCTGAAAAAACTATTGGTGAATAAAGTTTATCAGACGCCACGTCCACGCTTCAAGGCTTCATAAACTGTTAGACTACCTTAATAATCCGGAGTCAAAGTTAAGTAGTTAATACTATCGTCTGCAGTTTAAAGTTTATTAGAAGAACGCGCCAAGTCAAAGAGCGGGTACGGGTAATGGCTCTTACGACACGCATTACATATGCCGGCCCGTACTGTCTAACCTACTATCTATATCTAGCTATCTATCTCTACTTTCTCGTATGTAATTCGCTTCAGACGCAATTATTGAGAGCCAAGGATCTCTCTCTCTCTCTCTCTCTTCTCTACAGCGCCCAGGCCCAGCACATCCTGTGCTTTTCTTGCATTCTACGTTTCCCCTTTCCTTCGTTCCCGCAGCTGTGCGCAGCTGTGGGCCCGTTCAGGTATCTCTGGTGACATTCAACATTCAAGTGGCAAAAGCCATCATCTTTGATCTTATTTTTCTTAGCCGACTCCTCAACACGTCATTCGAAAGCTCTGGCTATAAGCTTTCGTATGTATTATGTATGTATGTAAGTATGTATGTATGTATGTATGTAGATGGAGAAATCATGGCCCATGCGTTCTAACAACGGCTTCAGCATTGTCATAGCACAACGCTTGAAGAAACCTAGAGATCAAAGTTTCACAGGTTTGCGTTTTGAATATCCTTTGTAAGGACAAGTGAAGAATTTCTGCTAGCTCAAATTTTGGAAAAAAATAACGTATCTTGCGGTGAAAAAGACTTGGGAAGAATTCCGGTTACCCAAAGTTTTGTGCAAAAACAACGTATTCTGCGGTGAAATCACTAGCCGAAATATTTCCTGGCCGAAAATTTTCACTAGACCTTAATAGAATGCGTTTTGTGCTGAAACCGATGGTCAAGCGGCAACGTTGTCGAACTTTGTTATGTGTTATATGTTATATGTTATGTGTTACATGTTATATGTTATATGTTATATGTTTCTCAATCAATGTCTCAGGTACGAAAACAATGCTGAGCAACATCATTTGGAAGCCCTTGTCATTAGCTTCCAAAGTGATGGGTTTTAGAATCATCACAGAGCTGGAGGATGAGATCGAAATTGGAAGATTTTAAGTGGCAAACCAATCCAACTTTGAGTTGACCTTCCTCCACCTCTCGAAATTCTTAAGTGGAAGATTTTTAAGTGGCAAACCCATCTAACTTTGAGTTTTCTTCCTCGGCCTCTTGAAATCCTAAAGCGTATTGCTGCAAATCTTATGATAAGGTCTTTCACATGGTCTGCTCGGATTTGTCGTGTTCCTCGGTGCTCTCGAAATCCTGGAGCTATTGCTTCAAATCTCACGATAAGGGCTTTCACATAATGTGCTCAGCGTTTTTGTCGTGTCAAAATAATGTGCCCAGATCTCTTTGTCATGTTCTCAAAATATTCAACGAGAAAGATCAATTCAAACAGATAGTAAGAATATAAAGAATAAGTAAATGATAATAGCTTTCATCGGTCACCTCCACAAAATGTGGTCAGGTTACCGATAAAACCACATATGCGGCGCGCCAAATTTTGACGTGTTTTGCGGGCTCGCCGGCCTGGCTCACCCGCAAAACTTTGTGGCTAGCCGCATAATATAGTGGGATAATTTTTATTTGGCCAAGTAAAGAAGTCATCAGTATGCTTGAAGGATCATTTTTGATATTGCCACTTGACGAGACCATCAGTAGATGTTTGTTTGGAGATCAGGGCGAGCCATTGGCATCATGGTCATCTTGTTTGCCTGGTAATGGACTTTGAGAGACCTGGACCATGCAACCCATACGTACATATATTACATGACATTATATATATACATACATACATACATACGCACATACATACATACATGCATGCATACATACATACATACGTACATACATATACATACATACATACATACATACATACATACATACATGCATGCATGCATGCATGCATGCACATCTCCTATGTCCATTACGAACATATAAATAGGCACATCTCCTATGTCCGTTACGCACATCTCCTATGTCCATTACGCACATCTCCTATGTCCATTACGCACATCTCCTATGTTCATTACGCAC
>WBZZ01004786.1:20000-35000 GCA_019918135.1 Paulinella micropora | reverse complement strand
TAAATCTACTCCTCTCACTACGGACCTCTCGTGGACGCAGTCAACGCAGTTCAAAGAGGATTTATTCACCAACTACTCTGGCGAATACAGGAACGTTCTACTCAACGCAATCAAGGACAACTTGCGGCAAACAAATTTGCTTCATCTACCATTGGTACCGACACCATCCCTTACGCTGATGTGCAATCCCAACGTGACGGCCCACGACATCTACCAGGAGTACTTGGGACCTACAGGCTCTGCAGCTCAACAGGAGGCTCTCTGGAACCAATTGTGTACTCTCATCCCTCTCGAGGTATATGTAAATCATTTACCTATTTCGCCGACTTCGATGCTTGGAGCACCTGGATCACTTCATGGATTGGTACTTCCAGCCCCTGCAAGCACCCCAGTTACCGTGCCTCCATCGGCACTGATTGGTTTGACGCCAGCAATAGCCCTGGGAAGTATTCCTCCGGGACTTGCACCGCTGACTCACCCATCAACGAGCCCCACTGCGCCAACTGCACCATCACCGGCTGCAACATCGCCCCCCGTAGCTACCCCACCGTTGGCCTTTACTCCAGTTACGATGCCCGCAGGTGCAACAGCAATAGCCCCCATTGGTAGGGTACCTCCTATCACCCCCGCCGGTCTGTTCGCCCACCCTGGAAGTCTAGCAAGTGGAGCGACACCCCTACCACAGCGTGTACCGCATCCATCGCTGGCATCCATCGTGGCATCTCGCCCACCTGCCCCATTGGTCAATCGAGCACTGTCCATGACTGACTCAGCTCTCACGTCACCATTTCAACCGATAATTGGCTCTTTTGGACCCAAACCGATTTTGGCTCAATTGACAGCAACTCAGACTGATTCATCAGGTTCAACCCTCGCTACACTGACGCCAGCACGCCCAATGCCTCGCATAACGCTGGGTACATCAATGCAAGGTAGTAGAATTACACTAAGCCCTCTCATCTCCATTGCGGAAGAAGCTTACCCGACCCTGCTCGCTGGCAGTACGAACCCTCCCGTGGAGGACCAAGGTGGAGCCCCTGTGACGGCAACAACCGGTAATGCAACAGTGGCGACTCCGGCTCCCGCGAGCTCGTCATCAAGCTCATCTTCAAGCCCGGCATCGAGCTCAACATCGAGCTCGCCTGCAGGTTCGTCACCTGATCATCGTCCGGTACGACGATTGCGACTCAGCCACCGGCCCCTTCGACGACCTACTTACGACGGGAGATCCTTTCGGAACTCAACTACTTCAGCAACTGCGGCCTCATCATTCCGTACTCTTTGGATCGCGCTTTCTTCAACTCATCAGGAGCCATCAACGGTGTCGCGAGCATCAAAGACAAAAAGCGTGTTTGGCGGAGACTCGCTGAACTAGTCAAAATGGGGAAACATAGTGTGGATCCTGTTAGGTATTCAATAGATACCGTACCATCACTCGACAGCAACCAGTTCGCCTATAATGTCCCTGACGGCATTTTTGCATGGCAAGCGCTTCATCCCAACAAGACACATCAAGTGTGGTGCAAGTGTGGCTACGGCGATTGCCTTCACATCAACACTACTGGCTCTACTGGGACACGCAAGCCTAAACCGAAACCAGCTCGACCAGCTTTCAACAGTAGTCTTGGTGGCCACCCCCGTTACAAGAAAAACCGCAAACGCGTGCAACGTGCTAAGCGGACCCGATATCCGCCGGCCGGCGATGGCAAGCCCATTATGGTCAGACAGCCCCTCGGCCCGTCCAAAACCCGAATTACAAGCCACCACAGCATCGTTTTGCGGCTCCAACGCAGCGCCGCCACTTCTACATGTACGCTCGGTCTGGCACCGGACACCAGCAGCAATTGAATACCAAACAGGGTCGGGCGTGACCATCAAGTCTGGAGCCCTCTCCAGACACCGCCCTATTCTTACCGCCGGATCCTTCCACCATGGCTCTTCCCCACCGGGAAGTCACAGTCCTCGCTGTAAAAGATCCTCCATACTTCGATCCCGCCATGGCGGAGCTCGCTGCAACATGCCCGGACCCGCGCATGCTTTACTGTACGGCAATTATGGTTAGTGGAACACAGATCACCCCGTGGATTCTCATTTCTGAGAGACTTTGCCGCGACTTTCTAGACAAACAGGCCGCCAAACTTACCGCGCCGCCTGCACCCAAATACGCACCTGAAGTCGTCAACTCCGGCCTCACTGCAGAACAACAACGACTTCTATGGGCCCTCCTCGGAGAATTCGACGATGTCTTCCAAGAGAAAGCAGGTGTCTTCAATCACACTGTCGTGTCGCTCATCCTCAAACCGGGAGCTAAACATATTGCGGTGCAATGCCCAAATTGGACTACAGCGGTACACCAATACCTCAAAGGTTGGGCGATGGACGTTCTTACAGCCGGCCTCTGGTCCATGGCCTCTGCAAATTGCGCCTGGGCTAGTCGAGCCTGCCCCGTAGGAAAGTTTGAAGACTTAGCAAAGGAGGTCATCCGCGACATACGCAACGTCTACGACTACCGCGGTGCCAACGACAACCTCCACCTGCCTGTGCCAGGTTTACCCAACCCGGATCAATACCGCGAACGCATCTCGGGATGGCACGATCTCAGCTCTATCGACATGATCGACGGCTTCACGCATCTGAGACTCAATCCAGATGACGGTAGCCGCGATATTCTCGCTGTTTGGACACCCTTAGGACTCCTAGTTCCTAATTTTATGCCTCGTGTTCACCGCGCCCCGGGAGACTTTCAACGCGCTATGGATAAGTCCTTCAACCATCTGGACTTTTGGAATAAATCCGCTTCGGCCTACCTCGACGACGTCACAGACGGCTCCAACGACTTCGATACCCATCTTCGCGAGCTCCGATGCATCTTTCAGGCTATGCGAGACTCCGGCCTCCACGGTTCGGCGTGGAAACTACGCTTAGGCTATCGCCAGCTCAACATTCTGGGCAAACGCTGCAGCAAGAAAGGTATTGCCACAGATTCTTCCAAGGTCGACGCTATTCTCAAGCTGGCCGACCCATCCAACGTTTCTGAAGACTGATCAGGTATGACCAACTTCATCCAAGCCCATATCCCTGACTATTCCCGATTAGTGGCACCCCTGACCAATCTTCTCAAATCCACTCACGCTCGGCCCTCCGGTGCCCCTTACCTGACCCGAGATGAGCGGAAATGCATGAAGAAGCTCCACCGTGTCCTCACCACGCTCCCAATTCTGGTGAAGTATGAGCCGTCGCAACGACTCTACCTCCGGACGGATGCAAACTAGATCGGCATTGGCGGCGCACTTCATAATGGCCCAGAGCGCAACGCTCCGGTCATCCAGTACTCTCCCAGAAGCTTACAAACACGCAAACACGATGGGCGACCTACGTTCGTGAAGCCTACGGCGTCATCTACGGTATTCAACAGTGCCGCTACTACATCGATGCCAGCGACCACGAACTCACCATCGTCACAGATCACCGTCCCCTTTTGTGGCTATGGCACGCTCGCAGCCCCATGGTCGTCAACTGGGTTCTGGAGCACCTTCAGACGATTCGATTCAAAGTCGAATACCTACCAGGTAAGCAAAACCAACTCCCCGACGGTCTCTCACGTGTCCCTAGCATCGCCCCCGGCCAGCTCACCCTGATTGTCGAAGCCGAGGCGACTCTCCAGCTCTTATCCACCATTCTGGCACCCCGAGCAGGCTCTACCCTTTGGTTAGCAGTTGAAGGCACGCACGCAGCCCTGGATACCCGTCTCAAGTCCCTATCTTGCCGGATCCTCCGCGGCGGCCCCACTCTACGTAGCATTCAAGCCCCATGGGACTTGGCCATTGTCATTCCCTCTGCTGAACGCTCCCCGATGGTTGCCCGCGATATGTTTGCCCTCCGCAAGCCCTTCGCACTGCTCATGCCTCAAGACTTGGTTCATTGCGTCCCCGATGAAACTCTTCCACAGACAATCGTCGAGCAATGCCGCAAGATTTTATTCCTTGACGACAACCTCGTCTGGCTCGTACATGGACTCGGAATTGAATGGAGCAACACTATATCTATCCTCTCGTTGCTACATCGCATGCACAGCGCGTTACACGCCAGCAAATCATCAACGCACAACGACAGGACAGTTTCACGGTCCCTCTCTGGACAGAAGACGTCATCTCTGTCTCAGCCGGCTCAGCCGAACTAATCCTCCGACAAGGTATCGCAGTCACCGTTGACCCCGATCAATCTTCAGTCAAGGTTTATATCCCAGAAGAGCTACGCCGTCCCCTCATCAATTATGCCCACCTCATGCAGAACCACGCCAAGGCGCCGACACTCGTCCCCTTTATCAAGGAGCGCTACATTTGGTTCCGCACAGACGGTACGGATATCATGCATCATGACGACCTCGCCGCCCTCCGTGACTGCCACTTTTGCCAACTAGTCCACGCCCGCCTGACCCTTAACCACGGCCGATATTTATCGCTCACATGGACGCATCAAGGACAGGGCATCGGCCTCGATCACGTTCACATCGGCATCCCCGGCGTCACCTTTCAGTACATACTGACCATCGTCGATCTTTTCTCGGGATTTCTTCAATTTATCCCATGCGTCTCCACATCCGCGGAAGAAACAGTGAACTTATCCTCAACCGATGGGCCTACATCTTTGGTTTTCCGGAGTCCATCTTTTCCGATTATCAAATATTAGTTCTTTCGTTGGCACGTTGGCCAAACAATTTTGCAGCGTAGCCGGCCTCGAATGGCTCACCACCGCGCCCTACTCGCATCATCAACTCGGCTACGTTGAATGCCGCCACAAAGCTATCCGCACGGCTATCCAGTCTCTCCCTAAGGCAGACAAGACCAACTGGCCCAGCATCATCCCTTCTCTCTCCTTCGCTCAGAACACATACGTATCTACAGCAACCGGCACAACTGCCTTTGAAGGAATGCTCGCCCGCAAGCCCCGCTGCATGTTGGACTTCTTCGACTCGCCGGAGATTGTTAATGCCCGCGCTACCGCTTCTAGCGCCGCCCTCGACGCATCACCGACACTGTCCATACAGTCGGTCGAACAGATCGCACTGTTGAACAGCGCCCGCACCGCTGTCACAACTTATGTCAGCGCGTACACCACCGTTACCCGCGCCCGGTCCGTCGCTCAAAAGAATAAAGGCCGCCGCAAGGCTGTCCAGGCATGGAAAGTAAACGACACAGTCTCCGTCTACCGCCCCAAGCCTTCCAAGCAAGGAATTCCAGCCTCCTCCGTTCTTCAGTTCAACGGCCCCTACACCGTCGTTGAGCAGGTCAGCTCCAACTGCTTCAAGCTGCATCATCTCAAGACCAACAAGGTACTGAAACGCATCGACCGCTCACACCTCGCTCCGTATACTGCACCCACTGACGGTCTTGCCCCGCTCAACACAGTCGCAGTAGACGATCACGACGACGACTCAGTCAACTACACCATCGGGGAAGTCGTAGCATTCATCGACCGCGATCAGGTTAAACTTGGCATCGTTTTAGACGAGGACCCAGAGAACGAGAAAAACGACCTCGTAGTTCACAGCTCGGTACGACCTCAGACAAGAACCCTCTCTTCCGTCCCATCTACGAAGACACAAAGGACCAAACAACTATCCAACGCTGGGGTAGTCCCTTGGCCCACTGGAAGCAAGCGAGGGCAAGCTGCGCCAGCTTACCGAGCGGCTCCAAGAGTCCGAGGAACAGAAGGCCGCCCTCGAGAAAAAACACGCTGACTACAAGGAAAGGGCCAACGCGCTGTTCCAAAAGGACCTTTTCTTCGACACAACAAACGATCAAGTCGTTCATCGGCATATCGAGTGGCGCTCTCACAAGACCAACAAAGACAAAGGCCGACTTCCTGCCAGCGTTCTTAAGCGTCTCAAAGGCCCTCTCATCACCGGCGAATCCTTCCCACTTCATATCTTCCAGAAGGGTAAGCAAGCTACATCGAAGGAATAACCACCTCAACACTCTCAAGTGGGTTTTACCCATCGTACCGGCTTCACCCGCCACAGCCCAGCGCTTTTCCCACTTGGCCCGCCATCGTCCTTAGACAAGCTACGCCACGACCAGAGTATCCCTGTAAGTCCTTGGTCGCCTTTTATGCCTGCAGGTCAACAATCATCCTCATCGAATCTGAACACCTCAGTGATTATATTGGCATGGCATAATTGGTGCAATAAATTTGGTTCATCTCGGCTGTGCGATACATGGCCACCTAGCTTCATACAGCTCGACGTCAGCTTCCCGATAATTATCAACGCATCGCTACTGCGCCTTGTCTCAGTTCCGCTTCCGCACCCCGATATCCGGCCCCGGCTGATCTCCGTCTACACTGCGCTACACATCGGCGCACTTCTTTTTCATCCTCCTCCTGTTTAAAGAAACTCATCTTTCTCTTTTCTCCTACTTTTTTTTTCTGAGACAAGTCACTGACCAATCGTTAGTCACTCACTCTGTACGCAACTCTACTCAACCGTTAGGACTGGGGGGGGGGGGGGGGGGAAGGAGCTATCAGACTGAGCACTTTAACGACCGGCCAAAACCACTACCGTTGAAATTTTACTTTTTTGACCGACCTGTTAGATTCTCCTCTGCAAGACGTTTCGACTTCACTAACTAGCTTTCGAGGAATGACTTCAAACGATTTAATCAAAGTTTTACAGCAAATGCCAGTTTCCCCCCTCTCGGCTGCCTTTTGCCCCGATTTCCCGAAAATCACCATTTACGGTGAAATTTAGCGACAACAGTCAAGAGAATTGAAAAATCATTTTTGCCTCACAATCTAGGTTTTCACATCAATCTCCCAAATGAAAATCTCGGACTTCCACTTGAACACTAATGACTTGAACTTGAAGCCACCTTCAAGTACATTGTACATTTAACTTCAAGTGTCGCCTAACAGCTACTCACAATCTACGTTCAACCAAGATCGTACTTTGCATGCAAACCAGTAGAAATCAACGTAAATAAACAAAGTGACCTCTCAGCTATTTACTGGTATTTCACCTACACTTAGGATTTAGGTATGTTTGCAGCCATAGAGTCTTTTAATAAGAGTTCGTTGTGTATTTATCCCTTGGGGTTGTATCCAAACTCACAATTGTTAAATTCTTCAAGGTTGTAAGTCGCAAGCCGGTAGGAGGGGGACGCACCGAGTGCCGGTTGAAGACGGGAAGAAATTGCGATGGATTTTGTCCATTAGGTTATGTGCCTTGGAGCGTTTCTGTGCTAACGGATCACAGACGAAGACCTTCGTTCAAGGGGTGTTGGGATCTACTTTAAGTGACCCCTTACAGGAAAGCGCGCATTTCAAATTGCCGTGCCTACAACTGATCACTGTAGACACTTCCCACGATCTGCTCTGCTTGTGTGCAGCGGAAGGGCAAGGTGATAGACCGGAGAGACAAGACTGACAGACAGAGGGTTGCACCGTATCGTTCAAATTGAGCGAGTGGGGGTGTGCATCTGAAAGGTTTTTGTTCTTGTCAAGGGGGTGTGCTGAACATGTTTGTATCCTTGCTTAGAAGGACACACTGGCATACGATTTCTTGCGCTCAAATGCTACAAGCCGGGTGTGTTGAACGTGTTTGTTTCCTTGCTTAGAAGGACACACAGGTACATCAGTTTGTTGTGCTCATTATAGCAAGTGGACGTGGTGAGACTGTACACCCTGAAAGGCCAGCGTTGGGCAAGTGTGTGAAGTGTCAAGGGACCGTTTAGGTAGGTGTACGAAAACAACTACAAAGCTCAGTAGGTTGGATAACTGACTTTGCAAATAGGACTCATAGTGGACGGAAGGCTGTCGTAGGTGATAGCTGATGTGGTCTCTGTGGAGTCTGAGTGAAATAGTCAGTGATAGCACACGTAGGTGAAGAGAGAGAGCATAAAGGGAGGTGTGGCAGCTTAAAACACTATACTGTGTAGAGTGTGTGTGAGCCTGCTGGTGTCATTTGAAGTGTCCTCTCTGTGTGGGCGTGTGTGTGATTGCTTGCCTGTGTCTGCGCCATCAGAACAGAGTGAGCAAGATGTGACTCTATCCCTATTTTACAAGTAGAGAGCATAGCTGTGTGCTGTGTGAGAGAGTGTGTAAGCTGAGTGTGTGTCTGGTCGAGACAGACTGTAGTTAGAAATTGCTACTAGTAAGACATACAACAAGATCACATTCACTAGTAAAGAAGCATGTGTCCTGCTTCATAGACAGGTAGTCTAAAGCTGCCATGCTAAGGCTCCTAAGGAAGTATTACAAGATACAGCCGCGCATAAGCAATACGTCCACCGGGAGAACGTACTAGGAATACAACTTAAGGGTAGGGAAGTGTCTTCCTTCATCCTAGCTTGGGGAGAAGTGGCCGAGCTGAACGATTAGGCAGACTTAGATGATGAAGTGGTGACGGAATACTTTGAGGGCAAAACAAAGGGTCCTACTCGTCTGTTGCCGATGCTCAACACAAAACCGTCTGCTCAAAACTTAGATGAGGTGTTAGGGGTAGATGGAGGACAGAAAACCCCAACCAAGCTTTATAAACCGGTGTTCAGCAGTCCGAAGGAGGAGGAAGCCACAAAGAGTGAAGAAGGAAAGGAAGAAGGAGCGGAAGACCGTGACACTCCCGACCTCTACTCTAGTGGGTATGCTAGCACGGACAAACCTAGGCTGTCAGCTGGGGGCTCAGACTCAAAGGGCGACGGCAAGAGTGGGGCCTCCCGAGGACGGACCCCTCTAAGGACACTATCCCACTAGGTGGTATTGATCATGCTCGCGCACTGACACGACAGGTGATGGCCTATGACGCTAGTATATTTGCAAAGATGAGCAAGCAAAAGGAAAGAGTGTTCAATATCATTTTTGATATGCTCGGTGGTGGGGCCAAGAGCCTAGTGCGTGACTTAGCCGATCCGGAACGTCTGACCTTTGGTCAAAACCCAAAGGCTCTATGGGATAGGTTGCAAGCCCGGTATAAGAAAGCAGAATCAGCCGACGTCCAGGATAAGGTGAAGGAGCTGAATGACTTCCTCTTTACTCACTAGTAAGCAGCAGTACGTCGGACAGTGCGTTGACCTGAACGCTAGGAGAGACTGGTTGGCAGACTACAGCCAAGCCCCAACCGATAACCGGCTTCAACAAAGAGTGAAGGACGCTTTAGTGGGTCCAAAACAGTCTGACTCTAGAGTGAAGAAAGCATGGCAGGTATGGGTGGAGATGGCTGAGCTGAACCGGAAGCAGTTCAAATGAGAACTTCGCCACATGGTGGAAGTTTGTGCAGGAGCGAGCCCTAGCATTGGACAAGAAGTTTGACCGGGCCAAAGTGACTAGTTCCCTCGAAAAGGGTTTGGCTGCCCGGAAGGCCGGGAAAGGTAAGTCCAGAGACGAGTGCTGGATCTTCAGCAAAGAGGGCAAGTGCACTCGCGGTGCCTCGTGTCGTTACCTCCATGCTGGGGGAAAGGTGAGGGGTGTGTGTTTCCTTTGGGATAAGCAGGGGGAGTGTAGGTGGGCAGACAAGTGTAAGTTTGAGCACGACCCGACCAAAGCCTAAAAGACTCCCTCCAAGCCGGCGGACAACACTAAGGGTGATAAGAGCAAGAAGAGCGCCAAGAGCAAGGGTCCCAAGTGTTACAACTTTTTCGAAAGGGGACATGTCGCCGGTAAGTGCACCAAGGGGACATGTCGCCGGTAAGTGCACCAAGGGGACATGTCGCCGGTAAGTGCACCAAGGGGACATGTCGCCGGTAAGTGCACCAAGTGCCGGGTGTGCGGGGGTAAGCACAAACTAAGCAAGTGCCCGGACAAAGGCAAAAAAGAGAAAGGGGAGGCGGCCAAGGGCTCTGATGGGGATAGTTGTGAAGACTCTGAGGAGGAGGGATCTGGGGTGGCCTTAGCAAAGATTGTAAAGTTCTTAACCGGAAAATCAAAAGACAAAGCACTCATGGCCAAATACGGAGGCGATCACCTCCCCGAGCCGGTCCTACCCCCGGAGGACAAGAACAGTTTAGAAATACTTCTAGAGGACGACGCTGACATTGATAAGATGAATGAGGGTCGGTGTCATGGAGTGGCGGAGGGAAAGGGTAGGTGCTTAGCAAGCTTGAAGGA
Source organism: Paulinella micropora (assembly GCA_019918135.1). Classification (NCBI taxonomy): domain Eukaryota; phylum Cercozoa; class Imbricatea; order Euglyphida; family Paulinellidae; genus Paulinella; species Paulinella micropora. The sequence continues at coordinate 24,902 of WBZZ01004786.1, read as the reverse complement.
CCTTGAGTCTAAGTTCAATAGCATGAGGATTAAGGCAGCCACCCTGATAGATAGCAACTATTGCGTTGAACACCAGTACCAGCTGAAAAAGCAAGAAAAAGACAATACCTTACGCGTGTGGGCCGCCGACATGGCGCGACGGGATCATCTGCCCCTCATGTGTGAGATGGGAGAGAGGGGTTTGGAAGCACAGATCAAGAGTGGGAGCCACCCCTTGATGGTTGAGGCCATCGTACATTATGAAGCAGCGAGGCGTGGGATCCCTTGGAACCGGTCACTCCTCCCTATCATCCACTATGCTAAGCCCCATGTCCCCGGGCAGTTTACAGAGTGGATTGTAAATCGGCAGCCCATAACGTGGGAAGCGTCCGGAGTCCCCTCGTGGCGGAAGGTGTACCGCCTACATGAACCCCATGCCGGTGCCCAAGCCAAGCAAATGTACTTTCGGGGTGGGATGTCCCCCTCTCGTGGGGAGTCGTGCTTCAACAAGAAGCAAAGGTACCGGTACAAGAACAAGAGCCGAGGGGTACTCCGCCCCGTCCGGTGGTGCTCGCCCACGTAGAGAGAATAAGGTTAGACCTCAAGGGGCTAGCGGGCCATCGGCGGTACTTGTCCCGAAGGTCGAGATTGGTTCAAAGACCGAGCCGGATGAGGCTGGTAGTGGTATTAGGAGCCAAAACCTTAAATCGTTAATCAAACAAGCGGGAGAAGGTGCAAGTGGTAAAGGTGAGGCCCGGACCGGAGGACTACCAACCGGATGGTTTGGCGGACATTGAGGATGAGCCTCCGGAGATGCAGTCTGATGCTGACCCTTCCTCTGAGTCGGACTACGAAGACGAACGTGAGGGTGAAGAGTCCCCGGCTAGGGACATGGCGGAGGTTCAAGCTCGTGGAACCCCGGAAAGGGTACCGTCTCCCATAGGTCCAGATCCTACTGCTGAGGCAGACCCAGGTAGTAGTGATGAGACTGCCGGGCGGATAGCAATCCCGTGACTACGCCCTCAACTAGCCCGATCAATATAGGCGTAGGTCGGTAGGTGCCCGTGCTTTTGGCTTCCTTGAGACTGTGAGAGCCTCAGTGAGTGGGATGCCTTGGTTTACGTCTCATACTAAGACGATAGCACCTGCGGAACGGAAAGTGACTTCACTGTTGCCTCCCACTGCTAGTCCCGGACAGTCGACGGCCCACTCCACATCAGGTGAGACGGTCACCTTAGCCCTACCCGACTAGGTATCGGAGAGCGAGAGAACCGACTCCAAGCCGTAGCCGAACAGCAAGAGGAGATGCGCAGGTTGCATCGTCCAGCCTTGAGCGGTGAGGAAGAAAAGGATGAGGCCGACTTCCGGAACATGTGGGGTGAGTGGACTAGGCTGTTGTATGACTGGGCGCAGGGCAGTGAGTATCCTATGAACAAGCCCAGGTGGCCAAGACATTGGGCCGTAGAAAGTGCTGCAGCCAACAGTGCAGCCGTGAACGGCGAGAGCGTACTAGAGAAGGAACACGCAAGTTTGTCTGAGGAAGGAGGGGAAGCTGACCCGTTGACGACCTAGTGCGCTTCATGGTAGAACGCGGGTGGATGGCTAAAGGTACCCGATTGGCTGAGCATGCCCTACTAGGACGGAGTAGTGACAAGGACCCCATGTTTGAATCGGGAGCTACCTTACACTTTGTACCGTTAGGGGCAGAAAATCGTCTATTCAACATCAAGAGAGGGATGAAGCGGGTAGACACAGTCGACGGGCAAACAACTGTGACTAAGAAGGGATCCTTAGACATCCAGACTGTGAACGGCCAGGGAGAAAAGAACAAGCTACATCTGGGAAGTGTGTGGGTCAGCCCCAACTTGGATGAAACCTTAGCGTCCGGTCCACAGTTGGCCAAGGAAGGGTATAGCGTGGTGCTCGGTGGGAAAGGAGAGGGCTACATCACCAACGCCCGGATACCGGACATTTCCCCGGGGCTTAAGGCCGGTGTTCTATACCTTGACGCTAAGGATAAGGTGTGGCGGTTCGTAACATCAACCGACCGGGAGATGGCTGCAGATAGAGCTGAGGCTAAAGCTTTCTTTGGTAAGGAGATAGCCAAGGTCACGGAGTTGACTAGCACGCAGCTAAATCAGAAGTTCGGGGGACCGGGCAGCCGCATGCAGCACCTCATCGGTGAGGCGTATGGAAGACCCATGAGCAAGCCGTAAAAGACTGCAAGGAGTGCCCAGCCGCCAAAGGGGGAAAGGTAAATCATCCGGCAAGCAACCACTGCCCAGCCGCCAAAGGGGGAAAGGTAAATCATCCGGCAAGCAACCACTGACACAAGTAGACAAGTTCGAGGCAGTGTCTTTTGAGAAGTCCGGGTGTTTGCGTAAACCCCTGATGGGAGGGTATTGGTATGGCATGGTGGGGATCGAGGCCAACACCGGGTATGCGTTTGGCATCCTCCTTAAAGATGATAAAGCTGCACCGCAAGTGCGGTTCATGCGCGGTTGTATGAACTTCCTCGAGACTCAAAGCGGTAAAAAGGTAAAAGAGGTTAGGGTATACGGAGAGCATGTGTCCGCTGACTTTAAGGTGCTGGTGTGGGCCACAGGAGTTAAGAAGAGGCTCAATACCCTAAACGAACACAACAAGAACGCGTACTCCGAGGTATCCCAGAGGGACTTTTGGCGCAAAGCGCGTCATAACATGTTAACGGCACTGCCAGCTACCCTACGAGCTTTTGGGGTATGCGTGGCAACACGCTATCCTACTGCACAATCTTTCCCCAAAGCGGTCCGGTGGAGACGTCCGGATGTTTGAGCTTATGCCGCGAGAGAAGAAGGTGAACTGGGTCGCCTATCGTCATCCCTTTGGGTGTCTCTGCCATGTAGTCATAGCAAGCTGGGGCATGATGAAAGCCGAACACACATGGCCGCATGGCTAGGTTTGAGTTTAGAGTACTCGGCTCACTTGGTCCTATGCGAGGGAAGGGTGTTCCCGTGGCGTAACTTCAAGAACTTCGACGATAGCCAGCCAGCCTGGCCTTTGCTGAAGCCCATCTGGGAGAAGAAGGGTCTAGACATGGCGCAGTTCAAAGGAGACCTCTTAGTAGAGGATGCTAACCTGGATCAGTTGTTTGTTCCCAAGTTCCGGGTGGGGGTGACTGAGACTGGCGTAGTTGAGAAGCCTCAGGTTCAGGGGTAGCTCTATAGTTCCGACTCGGATGGCGAAGTGGAGGAGGTGCCGACTTAGTTGACAAGAAAGACATCTGTGAGGGGTGTTTCGTAGATGCTACTAAGGAGGCCGGTGGTAAAATCCTGAAGTTCAAGAGCCGATGGACGGCTGAGGGTTTTTCCATGATCCAAGGATGGCACTTCGGGAAACGTGACTTCTCCACCCCATGTGCTCTTACCATCCCGATGCTATTCGCCCTGACAGTGTTCTTTGGCTTAGTTCTGTCTAAGTGGGACGTTGGGACAGCTTACACGGAAGCGTCTGCCGCTGAGCAGGGTTATCGCCCCACCTATATCGTGCCACCATTTGGTTTAGAAGAACCGGGATATGTGTGGGAGATGCTTAAGGCCCTATACGGTAGACCTGACGCAGGCCGTAAGTGGTGGCGTTACAAGCTTGTGCCTTTCTTGGAAAGCTTGGGTTTTAAGGCTCATGCGGCGTTCCCTTGTTTCTTCTGGCGATGGCTACCCGGTAAGGATAAGCCGGACTTTGTTTTTGTGCACGTCGACGACATGACGGGAGCGTTCAGTGGCAAGGATGCCGAAACGGAGTTCTTAGCTGCCGGTAAGAAGGCCTTTAGAGTCTTTAAGCACGAGGCCCCGACCGGGGTGGTAGGCCTGGACATAGAAAATAAGGAAGACTGTCGGTTAGGCCCTACGATCAAGATCTTCCAGGAAGATTTCGTCAAAGAGACAGTTGAGAAGCTCCAGTGCACCGGGCTAGTTACTGCCGACTCGCCGTGGTTGATGCCGGGGGTGCGGGCTGGAAAGGAGTCCGTTTTAGAGCAGTTCTCTCCGCAGCATATTGTAGGTGTCCTGTTGTGGACACGCATCATTCGGCATGAGGTGTTGGGCCCGATCGGAGAAGTAGCGATCCATGCCTCCAAGCCAGAGTTATTCAATTACCAGCAAGCCGAGCAGGTTGTGCGGTACCTCAGCGGTACCCGCACCAAGGGCATTCGCTTCACCAAAGCGAACGGCATCCGCCTTCCGTCATGGGCGGATTCTAACTGCAAGGGTACGCCAGAGGATCGCCGAGCGCGACTGGCGGGTTTTCACTTCTTCCTTGGCGGCTCTGTGCTGCCTTTCTGCTTAAAGCGGAACGTGTCGGTGGCGCTGCCGACGGATGCGACCCTGCGCGCCCGGGTGGAGGCGAAAGCGAGCGTGACGCAGGACGAGCTGGTGGCATTGGACATTAATTAGATCTTTTCTCCTCAGTTATGTCCCTTATAGCTCAATTATCTGTTATTAGTACTCGTTACTGTTAGTAGTATTATTAGTTGTTAATACAGACGGTCAATTGTAGTACTTACCTGGTACTGGTGGCACCAGCTTTTTATCATTACCTTTTTTACTCATATCAGTGCGTTACGTGAGTCAATTTCTGGAAGGTATATTTTTTGTGTGACGTCGGCAGTTAGACTGGCGGGAATAGCCGGTTTCAGTATTGTTAAATTCTTCAAGGTTGGAAGTCGCAAGCCGGTAGGAGGGGACGGCGCCCCGAGTGCCGGTTGAAGACGGGAAGAAATTAAATGCGATGGTTTTGTTCATTGATTTGTGGATTTTGATAGTTGTATTAATACTTGAACTACTATATGATTATCGAAATGAGTCCACTTGAAGCTAACCAAGTCAAAAAACCGTTCTTTAATAACTAATAAAACCTTCAACCGAGATCAGAGTGGCTGCCTCTTAT
>WBZZ01004786.1:7500-15000 GCA_019918135.1 Paulinella micropora | reverse complement strand
GTTGAAAAAGTTTTAGAAAGATTGTCAGCAATATTTCAAAGCAACGAAAGTCTTTACATGGATGAGAACGGAATAAACTTTGATAAATTAAAATTTGTGTTGAAATCTGTTAAAATGCCGACGGGCGGGACAAGGCTACAGGTTTTGAACAAATTGGATATATACAGAAAGAAAGGAGTAATCTGTATTACAAACAGCGATAACTTATGCTTAGCACGAGCAATCGTTGTAGTCAAAGCAAAAATTGAAAAACATCCAAAATACAAGACAATACTAATGGGAAAAAGAAAGATACAGCAGGAAATAGCAGAGGCTTTACACAGCCAAGCAAACGTCATTAAGGATGTGTGTGGAATACCAGAAATTAATACATTTGCTAATCACATTAAATACAATCTGGTTATTGTTGAATTTCCTGACAAAGTCATTTATAAAACAGAACTACTTGATGCGAACGGAGAACGGCTGACTAACCTTTACATTCTAAAGACTGAGGGACATTACGATGCCATAACTAACATGAAGTCTATGCTAGGAAAAAAGAATTTCTGTGAGTTATGTCTAAGAGGGTATAAGGAAAGACATGCCTGCGAAGCCAAATGTAGTATCTGCGAAACCAACGGATGTAAGGGAATAAATGACAAGAGCCAGTGGAAAGAATGTGAGAAGTGTAATAGAAAGTTTCCAAACACTGAATGCTTTAATAATCATAGGACGACAAACTGCGATATTAAAGCGAAATGTAAATCGTGCGGTCTTAATTACAGAAAGAAGGATGAGCACAAATGCGGATATGCGAAATGCCGAAATTGCAAACTAGTAAAACCGCTTGAACACCAGTGCGAAATAATCCAAAAAGAAATCTTACCGCCGTCAGAGCAATACATATTCTTTGACTTTGAAGCGACACAGGACACAGGCGAGCACATTGTTAATCATGCGGAAAGCCAGTATTACGATGCGAAGGAACCGCCAGTAATTCACAAGAACATTCAAGATTTCTGTAATTGGGCTTTTGACACTAAACACAGCGGATTTACATTTATTGCGCACAATGCCCGCGGTTATGATTGTCAGTTTATTCTTAAGTGGTTGGTTGATAATGGGCAAACTCCATTTGTAATCTATGAAGGTGGTAAGATTATGATGATGACACTTAAGAAGTATCGGTTTATAGACAGCCTAAGTTTTCTTAGGATGCCATTGTCAGACTTTCCAAAGACATTCGGGCTTACGGAACTTAAGAAAGGGTTCTTTTCGCACTTCTTCAATACGGCTAAAAATAAAAACTATGTTGGTGTAATGCCACATAAGAAACATTACTGCTACGACACGATGCGAGGAGATAAACGAAAGGAATTTCTTGAATGGTATGATGAACAAGTGAATACACATAACAGATTTGACATGGCTAAGGAAATCGGTGAGTATTGTCATTCAGATGTTGATATACTGAGAAAGGGTTGTATAGATTTTAGAAACCAGTTTCTAGAGTTTGGTATTGACCCTTTTCAATATACAACTATTGCGAGTTGTGTTATGGCTTTGTATCGTGCTAAGTTTATGCCAGAGAATTCAATTGCGATATTGAAAGCGGAAAAGCAAAACAGGATGACTTCTAGGGCTTGTGTAGAATGGTTAGCATACAGAAGCAGGTTAGATAAAACTGATATTAAACACGCATTCAACGGAGGTGAAAAAATGTTTCAACTCGGTCAATCTCGTGTGTATGTAGATGGATGGGATGAGAAAAACAAAACCGCTTATGAGTTTTACGGGTGTCATTGGCACGGATGTGATAAGTGTTGGAATAGCAATGCTTTGAATGTGAAGAAGAATAAGACAATGGGTGAACTATACAAGGAAACAATGAGAAGAGAAAAACAACTTAACGAACAAGCAAAAGTAATAAGTGTCTGGGAGTGCGAATGGAGCCTGATGAAAACCAGTGAAAGACTGGCAGAGGATACAAACGAACGAATTACTGAACAAGAAGGACTAAACCCACGAGAGGAAATGTTTGGAGGTAGAGTGAATGCTTTGAAATTATATTGGAAATCACGACATGATAATGAGTATGCGAAATATATTGACATATGCTCACTTTATCAGACCGTGATGTATTACGACCTTTATCCAAGCGGACACCATATAATTATTAGACCAAACAATGAGGAGGAAAGAAAAAGTATGGAAAATAAAATTATAAACAGAGAATATTTCGGAGTGGCTAAGGTTAAGATGCTACCACCTAGAGGCTTACTACACCCAGTCTTACCGAAGGCGGACAGAGGTAAGATGATGTATTACTTATGCGATAAGTGCGGAATGACTGAGCAACATGGTGAATGTAAGCACACAGATAAAGAACGAGCAATAACGGGCACATGGGCAACTCCAGAAATTTACAAGGCCTTAGAGAAAGGGTATAAGTTGATAAAAGTATATGAAGTATGGCACTGGAAAGAACAAAGCAGTAGCCTATTCAAAGAATACATAAAGACATTCTTGAAAGTAAAACAAGAGTCCAGCGGATACCCCGCGGGATGTAATACGGAAGCAGAAAAGCAAAATTACATAAACAGCATGGAAATCAAAATGGGTGTAAAGATGGATGAAAGCAAAATATTTAAAAACGAAGGACGGCGAGCAGTGGCTAAGTTGTGCTTAAACTCTTTATGGGACAAGTTTGGACAGAAACAAAATAAAACACAAAACAAAATGATAAAAGGATAAAGATACTTTATACAAACTATTGAACGATAAATCAGTGGATAATATAAATATTAACATAATTAACGACAAAATTGTAGAAGCCAGTTATGACTTAAAACAGGATGCGGTGAGCGACCCGATTAAAACAAATATTGTGGTTGCTTTATTTACTACATGCCACGCGAGAATGAGACTTTACAATATGATGGACAGATTAGGCAATAGGATATTGTATCATGACACAGACAGCGTAATATATACGACTAACAAAGAAATTAATGAGGTGGATGTAGAGACAGGCGATTTACTGGGAGATTGGACAGATGAATTGAAAGGAGCAAAAATAAAAACCTTTGTGGGAGGCGGGCCGAACTGTTATGGATACTTATTAGATAATGGTAAAGCCAGTATGAAAGTAAAAGGATTTAGTATGAACTATGAAACGAAAAAAGCATTGAATTTACCGAATATGTTAAGTGTAATAAGTTGCGGGCTAGGTATTACAAACACTGAATTATTTGAGAATGGAAAAAATGAACTGGATGAATTGTTGGAGACTGATGAAGAATTACGGATTGCTAAGCGAATTGAGAAGTCTGGAAAAGTAGTTATAATAGAAAACAACAAAATTACAAGAGATAAACAAAAGAAAAAAATAACAAGCGAATACTTAGAAAAGATATTTAGTTTTACATATACGAAAAGACAAGTTATCGGAATTGTAGAGAATGCGATTGAAACTAGACCTTTTGGATATTAATGATATTTGAGAATTGCGCTTCGTGCTACGCACTCTCGCTTATTCTCAAACATCGTCTGCCATTAAAGTATAAAACGATGTTTTGTGATGACGGCAGTCAGAACAAAATATCAAATAATTAATTAATTTTTTCCATAAAAAATTTTTACCAATCTATATAGACCAATGACCACCCTCACTAGACTATCTGAAAAATTTGGACGACTTTCAATTGAGAAGAATAAGGAATTCTTTTCAGTAAAAGATGTGCAACAGGTAATTAATGAAGAAATTAAGGCGATTGAAAAAAGTAGAGAAGGAAAACCAAAGGATACTTTTCCATTTGGTAAATATAAAGGTAAGAAAATTCAAGATGTTGCTACCATTGACAAACCATATCTTGAATGGGTTATGAAACAGCCGTGGTTTGATAAATTTACTGACATTAATTGTGAAGTAAAAAAATATTTATAATAAAAAATAATAATATAATAATATAAGATGACTGACCTCAACACCAAGCAAGACTACTTGAATGAAATTGAAAAATGGAACCTTGACGGCGAAATAAAAAAGCCAACAATTAAAAAATGGACTAAGCCTGACATTGTTTCTTTCTATGAGCAAGACAAGCCAAGGGACGATAATGTTAAAGTCGTTATACCATTAGAGGAGACATTACAAAAAATGGTGGAGGAAGAGAGCACACCTTTTAAAGCAATCGATTTAAAAGAAACTGGAATTACCGAAATAAATGCTAATATAGGTGAAGAAATAGCAATAAAAGATGTTGTTCTTCAATATGGAAAATATGCTCACAAAAATATTGAAGATGTAGCCAAAATTGATAAACCATACCTTGAATGGTTAGTTCAACAGCAGTGGTGCCAAAATGTGGATGACATAAAAAAAATTATTTAAATCATTGATATTTTATTCAATTAATTTTTTTTTGCTTTCTGTATCACTGATCCTCAACGAAGTTAGCAATAATATTGACATTTCCTCCTCCACCAGCAGAGACAGCCTTCTGTGTAAAAGTCAATACATCACTAGGAGACAGATATATATCATAATTTCTAAGATTAATTTGTTGAGTTGAAGCACTATTTACATATAGTTTAAAAATTGTTGTCCCGTTTGCGATAGCACTCGCCTTAGTGTCAGTATCTACAATCGAATACTTTGAATCAACATCTGCAAAACCTGCTCCAGTTAGTGTTCCATTTAATACCATTCTGACAACATTTGACTTAGTATCTTCATTCGTAATACTTATCAAAGTGGGATAAACATTTGAATAATTTGTTAAATTAGCACCGCCCGCATCAAATGTTGCTTTATTCCTGATACTAATAATAGGGCTTTCAGTTGTGTTTGATGCTTTACTTCCTTCCACTTCGTTTGTTATACTCGTGTTTATCGTATTACTTCCTTCAATAAATAATCCAACACTCGCGGTTTTAAGAGTTTGAATTCCGGTAGCGGCATCATTCCTCATTAGTGCGGTAAATGGTAAAGTAGTGTTTCTTAGACTTACACCTGTGTTGGCATTCGCATACTTAATAGTATGGACTAATTGAAATTCTCCCGTTGTAGGATTTTCAATAGAAAACCTTATAGCACCAAAGCCTAAATATTGAAATTGAATTTGGAATACATTTCCTTTACTCCAATCAATAACAGGCATATCTTTTGTTCCATTGCACGGGTCATCCCAGTTTGCTTGTTGAATATAAGTTGCTACCCCTCCTTTGGCATGTAGAATTCGCATCCCGACATTAGTTTTATAAAAATAGAAACCATTTGAAAAATCACTTTCACCAATTCCAACTCAAGAATAATAGTCTTTTGTGTCATCAGTCGTCCATATAGCAGTAAAGCGTCCAACAACTCCCATACCAGTCCGATATTTTATTCTTCTTTTACTTGTTAGAATAGCAGTTGAAGTATTGTTTGCTTGAGTTTTTAATTCCGCCTTATTACTATTAAAAGAAACACTCGCATTTGTCTGAGTTAATGACCATATTCGGGTATTAATGGTGTATGGAAAAATTTCCTGAACAACTGGCGTAAGTTGGCTTGTTAGTGCTTCACCGAAAGCGGTTTTCATATTGTTGGTTTCAATATTACCATCATATCCAACTTTGACATTTATAAAATCTCCGTCTGGATTTTGTGCGATCAAGTTTCTCTGGTGAGACATATTATATAAAACAAAAAAATAATATTCTTTTTTATTTTTTCTTTATTCTTTTGAAACTTTTGTAAAAGTTTCACAAAACCTTTTTGCTGAAAGATTTTCTAAATCTTTCTACGTCTTAATAATTTCAATACCTCTTATAATTACATCTTGCTGAAGAATGGCAAAAGTGTAGTGATTGAGGTTGTTTCCCGCAGTAGTAGAAACGAACTCATATCGTCGCTCGGTGTCAAGGCTCAGACCAGACTTTTCATAACCTTCAACATTCTTCTCGTGAAGTGGGCGGTTGTTATCCCAGTAATCAACATGAAACCAGTTGTATTTATAGATATCGGTGTTTAGGATAGCACTTCCCTTCAACTTATCCTTCAAAATCATATAGTCTTCATTATCAGAAGTATCAATGTCAAATTGTTGCATTCTGCTACCATCGATAGAAGTATAATAAGTTCTAATTTAGTGTCGTTTCTGTGGTCATTGTCGAAAGAAGTAGAAGAACTTTCTGAATTATGACAAGCGGATGTATAGATACGACGAATTCTTTCACCCTGCGACCTATTCATTTTTACCACAAAGTTCTGACTTGTACTTCCAAGGTTGTGCTTCCACGAGATAGGATATTCAATAGTAAATCTAAAACCTTCACCAGCGATTTTGCTTTGGACACCAAGGATAACATTCGGGTCTGTTTCAACCGCTAGAAACAAGTTCAAATTTGAAACAACAGCACCAGTAGCACCAATTGCGCCACCTTCAGCAATGTTAGTGGCACTGGTTCCCGTAAACATAGTTCTACTAGTTCCCTCCCAAACAATCCGCATATCCATAATTTCATTGAAGCCTAGTGTTTTGTCAATTTCAAAAATAGTTCCAAAAATCATACCCAAAGGTAATTTAACACTGATAACGGGAGTGTCATCAGCAGCATTGACAGCAGTAGCAGCACCCTGAATTGTTCCAACTTCAAAATACTTAGCCTCCTCATAAGCGACATTAACAAATGAACCTCCTACTCCGTTATAACTATTCAAAAGGTCATCATGACGACGAGCACTCATTGACGGGAGACTTACCAATGTCTTAACACTATTACCGACAGCATTGATAGAGTTAATTATAGCAGCACTAGGACTGTGTTTGGTTGTATTACAGACTTTTTCTACGAGCTATCATTGGAGGCATTACAGACACCTGAGAATAATGTAGTATATTCGTGGAGTATGGGGGAGTGCATGGAAGCCACAAAAGAGACTTGTTCGTTTGCAATGTTGGCAAAGATGTTGGCAAATTTACAGGTGGTTACGGACATTTTTTCAAAAAGTTAGCTGGGCAGCAGGTGGTGCTATTTGCTGGTTTCGTCTCTTTCGTGAGCTGTAGTTGTTGCCGAGGAAAGGTGAGCTGTGTGACAATTTAGGGACCTTGTATGCATCATTTTCTGAAGTTTTGGTGAAGTGGTTTAGACATTTTTGGAGAACTGCGTTGTTTCTTTGAACACGTTGTAGGTGCGCATGCAGGGCAAATTCGTTGTTGAGGTTGGCCTGTGGTCTCGTTTCATGCTTGAATAACTAACATTATTATTTTGAAATGGTGAAGAAAGGTTTTATGTATGGTATTGCAGAGCTGCTTTTCGTTTTTGATTACGTTGGGACTCTTTCTTTCTTCGGCTGGTGGTCGGACATTAGTCCTAGAACTGGTTATTAGAGTAATAAGAAGGGGTGAGTGATGAAATTTGTTTCTAGATCTTTTCTTTCGCTTGTGTTTCGGAGTGGCCTTGGTTCGTTTTGGCCCCGCAACGACTGGATGATTAAATATTTTTAGATCCCAAGGCAAGCTAAGGCTAGTA
>WBZZ01004785.1:47500-65000 GCA_019918135.1 Paulinella micropora | reverse complement strand
ATCTATTATTTCTTTATTTATCTTATAATTTTGCCTTCGTTGTCTATTAATTTTATCCCTATTGCTTTCTACATATTTCTTCTGTTCTTTGATTTTCTCTTTATCGTTCTTATAGGATTCCCTCCGTTTTTTATTTATTTTATCCCTATTTGCATCTTATATTTCTTTTGTCGTTCTTTAATTTTCTTGTCATTTTTTGAATCTATATTTTTCACTATATCGTTGTTGCTTTGGATCAGGGGCATTCAATATGAATCTCAATTCTTCAATGTCAACGTTCATGACCCTTTATACTATATACAACACATAGCATATTCTTAATACAAAATTCATTATATGAGCAAATAAAGAAGCAAATAGAGAACAGCCGGTGAGAAGAAAAAAAAATATTTTAATGTATCCAACCTAATATTAATACCTTGGACAGTCCAACCTCAAATTTTAAAGATTAGCCACTTTTTGTTAATTAAATTTCAATATTTTTAATGTTTTTCTTCTTATTATTATCTATTTTTTATGTCCAACCTATTGTTACAATCCCGAAGATAGCTCGATAAAAAGTCGGTAATACAACCAGACACAAATCCCCCAAAGGAGAATGATGTCTCGTTATATTAGCTCAGTGAAGCCGAAAAAGAAAGCGGCCACAGACCACGGTTAAAATGGCATTAGGTCAAATCCTGCCAAACGATATTGAAATACTGGGAAAAAAAACTAGGTGCACCTGACACCCGAAAACTGTACTTTTTACCGGCTATCCGGGGGGGTGATGCCTACAGTACCCCTTCCCGTTTTTATGACGGAAATATGCAATATTTTCGTCATATAGCTGCTGATTTCTTTTCTGCACAAACGCTACGGGGTGTTGCAACTAAGTGCATTAACCCACGGATAGACGGTGCAGTGGATAAATAAAACGCATACACCAGACATGCGTCAACTGTAAATCTCTAGCCTCATTTTTTGTAAATAAATAAAAAAACTCCTCCTTCCACACTCGTTGTCCCCCCCGTAACTTAGTCTTGAGGCAGTATGTCAAGAACAAATAGTATTACTATTAAAATAAAAGCAGCATTATAATTTTTTCTCCTCTAAAAACACTTCCGATCAGTAAATACATTGTCTTTTAATAACATACCCTTGTTTTCAATCAGTTACCTTAATATAGTACTAGGGGGCCAGTCCTAATAACTATATCCAAAGCCGGTGTGAGTGAACCCGACCATGCGATAAACCGACACAAGTAGAGACGGACCGTGCTGGTATGACGATATTAAGTATATCCAAAGAAAAAAATATTTAATATGTCTACTATGAGAACATTTTTTGAGAACATCACCCTGGATACTTGAAGCAGGGTCGTACCAGGAACACCATCGCTAAACTCATAAGCGATCCCCTTCTACGGTGTCGTATCCATTTGCCGATTGACCTTCGCACTCATATGTTGCGATAAAAATGCCAAGTAACAACAATGGTATAAAAATATTTTAATAAAACATGATCTGACATGGGTACTATGAAATTAATCCACATGCAGCTTTCAATGTCCGACGCGTGATAAAAGAAAAAAATGTCACTTACTGCCTTCGTCGCCTTGCGCGAACCCCTTTGCCAGGTGGCGGGCCGCCAACAAAAGTCAAGTCAAACTTTGACTCCTCAAGAATGTCCCATATTTTGTCAGGGATGGCGCCCAATGATAAGTCAAAAGGAATGTCAAGCACTCCCTAGGCAGTGACTGAATAGTCCACGCAGTGTGGTCTTTGTCTCGAGGGGTAATAGTATCATCCCAAGTCTCGAGATCTTTCGCGTCTTTGTATACCGGTAAGTATTGTCTAGCTTTTGGATCCTCAACAGGGTCCATGCTTCTCCAGAAATGGAGTACCGGTTGTATCGTTTTTGCTGCTGAGGATCTCTTCGATGTCCGCGCTGCCCGTGTATTCTGCGGGACCGCCACAGCTCGCATGAGATAAAGATCTGAGAGAGTGTCATCGGCAACATGAGATTCTGCCGGTCTCAACAGATAAAAAGCGTCTCGGACCCACTTGATGGTCGCAATCGCCTCGCCTTCCTTCCATCGCGCATGTCGAATGTCCACATTACCCGCGTTTGGGTTAGTGTCCTTCTCTTCTCCTCCTCCATGGACATCTGTCGCTCGCGTCGATCTCGCCACCTTCCTCGGTTGGTCGAAGATAAGGTCATTTTGCGCTCTCCTCTGCGCCTCCGTGAACTTCTCCTTTGTACCGCCGCGGACTATGGGGGCCTTAGACTGAGTCCCCGCCGCGCTTTTGCGGTTTGAGTCTTCCTTGCTCTCCTTCTCGGTCTCCTCCTTCTCCGAGACAGGTACCCGATAGGCATTCTCCTCCTCTAAGGTATCCTCCTTACTGATAGGCGGTACCTCTTTGAAATCCTCCTTCATCCGTTTCAACGCCTCCTCAACGGATTCATCCTCGAGTAAGAAGGGGTCATATTTGATCAGCCTTCGAACATTCACAATTTGCACCTTCCCTCTACCCCTGATCTTATAGTTCAGAGGTCCCATCTGCTCCATAATCTGGTATGGTCCTTTCCAGTGGGTAAACAGCTTAGAGCTAACCCCTTGGGTACTTGAGGATGGTACAGGAGTACAATATCCCCAACCCGGAAACGGACTTGATCTAAGTGCGCTTGTCGCACTCCTTGTGCATCAGTCTTTCTGCGCTCCGCCTCCCTATGCGCCGCAACTATTTGCTCCGCCTCCATCTTCGCTCTTAGCCTCATCCCGAACAACTCATCCTCATCTGCCCAAGTGTCCTTTGGATGCAGAAGCGAGGTTGGGATATTAGGCTCTCGGCCGTAAACCAATTGATATGGCGAGACTGAGCTCCTGGCTCCTCCTAATGCCGATGAGGGTAGACAGTTCATTGCAAAGGCAAATGAAGGTGCTGCCTCCACCCAGGCTCTCTGATTCTCCTTCTTCATACAGTACATCTTAAGCGAGGCTTTGAGAGGTCTATGTACCCGCTCGATCTTGCCATTCGCTCTCGGGTTATAGGCAGTAACATATTGCCATTTCATCCCGTAGTACTTAGATAGTCTGTCTCTAGGCACTCCGATCTGCGAGACGATCCTGTCGATCAGAGCCTCCGCAGTTGTCTTGCCTGTAGCGTCCTTAACAGGAACAACCCAGACATAATTGGTGGCTCGATCTATCGCAGTAAGAAGGTATTTGTACCCTTCGGCCGATTCGGGGAAAGGTCCCACATGATCGATGTGTAAGAATTCAAACATCCCGGCGTGTAACGGGAATGTACCGATCAGGCCGAAATTCGCCTTCAACGGTGTCATTGTGGTTTTGCATGGGATACATGCGTCTACTTCTCTGTCTATTTCCTCCTTCATTCCTTTCCACCAAAATCGCCTCGCTATGAACCAATGAGTTCTTTGTCGACCCGGATGTGCCAGTAAGGGGCAGTTATGGGCTGCAACATATATGAAGCGCCTCAACTTCTCCGGTACCCAGAGAGTCCATTTGTCAGGCTGTGATGCAAATTTGCCATGCTGGCCCTTGTACCACAATAGCCCATCTCTCCACGCCATCTCCTTCATTTGATCTTTGATCTGCGGAGTCTTTTTAAGCTCATTAGGGTTCTTATATAACGTTATGAGCTCCTTGAACTCCGGATCCGTCGCCTGCTGCTGCCTCCATGCGGTAGGCGAGGCGATATGGATAGTACCGTCCTCCAACCTTACTCCTACCCTCTCCGCGTCTTCATCAAGCTCGCTTCGATTTTCCTGTGGAGGTTCAGTATAGACCTCAGTCGTCTCCTCCTCCTCTTTTATATTCGCATTCGCATTCTCGTATGCCTCATAAGACCACTCAGCGTCTTCGAGAACATGCGCCTCACAGCATATGCCATGATCCGGGCCTTGAGGACTATATCGTAGACCCGTGCGGTCATATCGAACGCCTCTTGCCATCTGCATCGCCTCTATGTGGCTTACCTCATACACCTTGTCCGTGGACAGATCTATCATTTCCACTGATGATACGAGAGCCGACACCTCCGACTGAAACTCTAGCCTAGAAAGGCTATCAGCGACTACGTTTCGCTTTCCCGGTAAATAGACCATCGTGAAATTGAAACATGACAAGAAAGCTTGCCACCGCGCCAAACGGCCGGTTTGTTCATGATTCATCAACTAAAGAAGGTTGTGATGATCGGTCCTAACCGTGAATAGAGGTCCTCCCATAGATATTCTCTGAGCCTCTTGAGAGCCCATACTACTGCCAACGCCTCTCTCTGTCGCGTGCAGTAATTTCGCTCCGCCGCACACAGCTTTCTACTAATAAACATGATCAGGCGCAACTTTTTCTCTTCATTTCCTGTTGCAGCACCGCGCCAATCGCAAACTTAGATGCATCCGTGTCGACTACGAACGGCTTCGTAAAGTCGGGCATCATAAGTACTAATCCGCCGTCCTTGGGATCTTTGTAAATGAGATCTTTGAGCGTATTAAACGCCTGCAAAGCCTCCTCATCCCACTTCTCAAAGTCTCCAAAATCAATCATCTTCTCCAACTTAGCCCGAGTTGCACCCCCAATCGGGTATGAACTGGCTGTAGTACTGTGCCATCGCAAGAAAAGAGTAACTCTGTGCGATTCTTTGGCAACTGTCTACTCATGATCTCCTCCCTCTTCTCGCGCGATATCGAGACTGTGTTATGAGAAATCTCGTAACCCAAATACGTCACACTTGTCTTTGCAAGCTGACATTTCTTTAAGTTGCATTTCAGGCCAAAAGCTCCGATGCGCCTGAAGACATCTGACAAGTGATCGATATGCTCTTCCATTGTGTTAGAGTATACGATAATGCCATCGATGTAACAAAATGCATATTCTCCCGCCTTCTGTCCTTTCCTTCTCATAAAACCATCCTCCGACTGGTCGTCATATTGACCACTCAACATCTTCTGCATCGCCTTCTGAAAGAGCCCGGGGCCTGTTTGAGTCCCATCGGAAGCACCTTCCACTGGTATATTTCCATACCAACCACGAATGCAGTCAGCCATCTGGATTTCTCGTCCAGTGGTATCTGCCAGAAGCCGTTCTTAAGGTCAATGACCGAATAGAATTTAGCATTCCGCAGCACTCTTCTGCCCTCTTCTAAGGTCGGCAGAGGATTTCTCTCTTCCTCTAACACCTTATTCACACGGGCATAATTGATCGTCAAACGCCATTCTCCTCCTGGCTGAGGGACGATTTTCGGTTGAGAGACAATTGGAGATGTAGATCTCTCAATAAAGTCCTCATTGAGCAACTGTCTCACGTTCTCCTCCGCTATCTTCGCCTCATGTATGCTCAAATTTGCCCTCCGCGGTGCCGGAGATGGCTCCGCACCCGGTATCTTGTAAATGACAGCAGTGAAGTCCTCCGACTTTACAACACCTGCCCGAGGAGGGTCGAAAATTTCTCTGTACGCCTCCATCTTAGCTTTGAGAAGCTCCTTCTCTCTCTCCGTACCCACTCCTTCTTCTAAAATTTTCCGCGCCGCCGCTTGGAAATCTTCCTCCGACATCTTCTTATGTTCTTTGAGGGGCGCTAAGTCCTCCTCCAAACTCAAATCTTCCTCGGACAAATCGTCCAGTCCCGTCCGTTCATACGTGACTGTGTCCGGCTCATCATCATGACCGAGTCCGACAAGCATATTAATAAGGTTCGCGTATTGTATCGGAGCCTTACGGGTGTAGAAACCATCAAAGCATGTGAAAGCTTGAGGTATCAATTTCAACTTGTCCTGGGCTCTGAGCTTCCGCTTGTATGCACTGCTCTGCTCCCGAGACCCGAGTCGACAAGCCACCACTAACTGTTGCTTGCGAGAGGGAACCGGTATAGGATGATCAATAAGCCGGTCCCTTATCTCCTGTGCCCATATCGCCTCCTCATTGTACGGCAGAATGACAGTATACGGCTTGTTACTCTCGAATAGAGTCCGTAGACACTTTTTCACTTCAGTTAATGAGCGCGGCCAGGTAGGCACATCGCCCCAAAAGTTCGTGATAAAAGTTTTAATGTCATCCTCTGGAGTATCGGGGATACGCCCCTTCCTCCTTGGCACAAACGCCTCTCTCTTTTCATCTGACATCTTTGCGTGGTAACAGTAGCCATTAGTAATATGGACATCTGCCCCACCACCTTCTGCGAATCTGGCCAACGACGGGCACTGTTTCGCAACACATATTATCTCCTCATTACGCGCTACGATTAAGTCATCAATAGACTTTTTGTCCCATGCGGGAATCGTAACCGTATACGCCTGCATCTCCGTCTCCCGATTGTCGGTCCAGGACAGTTCGTCCGGCACTGTGACATAGGGGTGTACACAGGCTTCAGTTGCCTCATGTACGAAGGCCAACCTTTTTCTCTCCGTTGCTAGACTCAGCTCAAAAGCCTCGTATGAGTCAGTAGCAGTCATCGGATTAATATCCTCCTTCTCTCCATTCTTCACTCCATAAATTACTCGCCGTGCAGCGCAATCGATCACTGCCCCCATCGTAGCCAATTGGTCATACGACAGCAGGATTGAACCGTGGTAATCGGGGACAACATAGAGGTCCGCACGATATACTCGACCGGATTTCAATTTGAAAATTAATGTGACGATGCCCGTAATTTCCGTACGGCTGCCTACCCCTTTTAGGGTCCCCTTTGTTTTTCCAATATTTTTGTCAACCCATGTCTGGTGACTATTCAAAAACTTCTGGCCGACAATATTAATATTCGCCATCGTATCATTACCAACTTTTAATGTGGTTTGTAAAGTTTCACAAAAGAGGTCAGTGTAGCATAGCGCGTCCGGTCTATGTATACTAGCCGCTAGCACATGAATTTTTTGTTCTAGGGTTTTGAGTCTAAGCTCAAGTTCCTTGTCCTCCTTCCGTTCTTCCCTCTTTTCCTCCAATTTAACTTCTTGAGTCTCCGGGGCTTCCGGTATCTCAAGTGTCCGCTTGACAGAGTCCGGTACACTAGATGTACACTTGTCTACCGTAGAGACGGTTGCGTCCTTTGGCGGGGGAACGGTCCGCTGCTTCTTCGTAGGCGGAGACCTAGCCTTTGGTTTCGGCTTCCTCTCCTCCATCGCCTTCTTCGCCTTCCTATTCGCATCATTTATCATATTAGCTCTCGAAGGATGAACTAGCAAATGCTTACCTTGAGGCTTGTGAGGCTGTGTGCCTTCAACTTCACGTCTAGGAGGAACGGAACCGTTCGTATTCTGTTCAGCAACAGTAGGCATAACTGTGACTGTCGGATTAAAAAGAACAGTTTTTATCTCCTTCTTTCTCTTCTCCTCCTCCCTCTTTTCCTCCCGTCATTCTAGGACTTCAACACGCTCACCTGAGCCAGTGTCTTCGTCTTGACGTCCCCCTCCGCAGCGGTATAAGCTTGCTGGGGGTAGTTGGAGCTGGAACTGGAGCTATAATTCCAGTATCCGTGTCCTCTGGGAGGACGCGCTGGGGTCCGGCCTCCCCTTCCCCGATAGCCCCGACCGCTTGGTGCCCATCCTCTTGGTGTCCCTCGGGACCCTCGTGACGCTCCTCTCGTCTCTCCTCCTCTAGTCGGCGCCGCTTGTCGGCCCGCTGCTTCTTTCTCCTCCTTTCTCTTCATCTTCTCAAGGAAGGAAATGATGGCCTCCCGGAATTCTCCGTCCGCGACCATATTTGCATTCCACCTCCTCTCCACCAACTCGTTCTTGTAAACTCTATATAAGGCCTGCTCCTTTTTTGAGCCTTTGAGTTCTCTCAGGAAGATATTTCGCATCCTGTCATCGTCAGAGTCATGACTGTGTGGACAGGTGCCTACTCCATGCTTCGCCTCATTCTTACACGCCATATATGAAAAATAGCGGTAGCACGGCGTCGGCTCGTCTCTCCCCCTCTTTTGACCCGCCGACCGAGTTGTAAGTGCTGCTTGAGCACCTCCAACCCCTTGTGTCGCGGCACTGGAGAATGACTCGGTGGCGGTGTCCAAGTCGGAACACGCTTCGAGCACCTCCCTATACAGGTCGCTCGGCTGAACAGCCGCTACGGCCCTCTCGTATATATTAATTTCTAAAAAATCCGCCGTCTTCACCGCCGCGAAGGTCGGACAGGACTGTATGATCCTTGCGAGCTTGCTCGGGTGTCGTGCACACAAAGCACTCAGGAAATACAAAATGATAGACTTCCGGCTATAAAAGAGCCCGTACTTGGCGCTGACCTCAGTGAGGATCGCTGCCAACCTCGCGCTAATGCCCAGCCCTTCGTTCACCTCTTGAAAAATCTCAAACCCAATCAAAGTACCAGTACACAGATGCTGATACCCATTAGTTTTAAAGTATTGCAAGAGGACGGCAACTGGCACCGTGCACTGCAGGTCTGAGGCTGCTCTCCTAGCAGACACCTCTACCGCTCGCAACGCCTTGTATTCCACAACATCAAATCCTTGTGTGAGGATTGATGGGTCCAACAAGGTGGACAACGCCTCATACTCCTGTGTTTCGTCCGTTGGATGCTGCTTCATACAAGCATCAATTCTTCGGAGCTTGTCTCGAAGGTTCGCATCCGTGTCCTTCTGACTCGCTGTCTCTGCGAACAGCGTCAGAGCAGTGGCATCGGACTTGGTATATTTTTGGAAGGCGTTAATGATAGCCTGTCTGTCCTTCTTGTCATTATTGTTGACAATGACAGTGGTAGGCGCTGAGCTAGTCGTAGGGGCAGGAGGGGCTGTATGGGCTGACGGGACGTACCCAGGGGGAGACATAAAAGGCCCAGAGGAAGGTGCCTGTCTCGTAGCCGTCGCCTTAGCCAATGCAATCTTTGCCTCCAACTCCTTCTTTTCTTTCTCCTCTGCTCTTTCCCTGATATGCAGGTCTTGAGCATGATGAAAAAAAGACATGAGCTCGGCAGCCTTCCGAAGGAACAGAGCCTTCTCCGCCAACTCCTTCTCTCCCGCTTTATTGGTGAGGGCGGGTGCGGCCGTTCCCTCCAAGATCGTATGATCCTTGGTGAAAGCCCACCTCTTCCATGCGTCGTCCTTCTGCAAGGCCGCATGCAACTTCTTAATCTTCGTCACCCCTCCAGCTTCGCCTTCTATTTCTTTCAGGGCCGGGTGAAGGTCCCTGCCATAAATCGGGGTTTGTTGGAGTTTATTCAAGTCCACCAACTTGATCTCCATAAGTCTCAGGGGTAATACTATATCCATGACATTAATCTGTCCTCGGACGTTCCTGGACTTAAACTCCCCTTCCCCTCTTTTGATTGATTCGATATCCTGACCAGGATCGAGCAACCTAGCCAGTGCTCTTGAATCCCATGGCAGGACAGTCTTGTTAGACTGGTACTCATAGAGTATAGCACACTCGAACACTTTCCATGTGAGGTCGAGAAGCTCCAGTAAAGACATATTGTCCCCAAATGAGACATGTTGCACCTGTAACTGTGCACTGTCGTCTCTGAGGAATTTTGCAAGAGACAGGGCTTGTTTTGGGAGGAGGTAACAGATATCCTCCTTTCTCAAGGGATCTCCCCATCGTATTTCTGGGGGAATGAATAGCCATTTATAGGCCTCATCCTTCCCTATTTTATCCTCAAACTCCTTCTCACTTAGATTGCCATATTCGGCCACAAACCTCGCTTCCTCCTCTTTCTCGACTTCCGACTCTCCCATCCGCCCAGGGGCGAGCAGTCGGTCCTCTGGTCCTCCTGTTTCATAGGAAGGCACTGCCAGATCTCCCCCGTCCCCAAGAGGGCCAACGTTATCCTCCTGGTCTATTGGGGTTCTCTCATTCTCTCCTCCTTCTTCATTCCAATATGCTTCTTCAGACCTAGAAGACATGGTCTCTGAAGGAATGCAAAGGAGATAGATCTGTTTCTACTCCGTAATTACTCTGTTCGTCTCTGAGGAACGAATAGAGAGGAAAGATGAAAAGACAGTGTAGAGAGAGAGAGTCTCACCTCTATGTCTTATGTGTTTTTGTTTGTGGGAAAGAAGTAGTCTATACGACTTTCTCTGAAAACTTGATCTCCTTCTCCACTCCTCTTTTATTTTTCTCTTTTTGTTGTTGTATCTGTTATGAGGTACGAGGACCTACGTACAGATAATGTCAAAGAGGCTCGAGAAGCACTCCTTGAGAAGTCGACCTGTCGTCTGACACTTGTTCAGACCTATTGTCGAAAAACAGTCAGAGATTTGCAAAAATACTCTGATGTATGTGTTTTGAGAGGCAACTAAGTGCACAGACTTGAAAGGAGGAGTACTACGCTCGTGTCCTTCAAGTTTGTTTGTAACTGTGAGTGTTTGTTTGTACGTCTGTTGACCTACTCTGTCTCTGTCTCAAGAGAGAACACAAGAACAGCTATGAGGTCTGGTGTCTGGCCTCCTTATGAAGACACAGATACAGGCTGTGTAGAGGGTACTGAGACACCTACTCACAAACGCCTAGACGTCTGGTTTGGCAAAAGGAGCTGTGTGGGGATGTGCTGGAGTATTTGTTTTTTGGAACACCTACTCAGAAGAGATAGGTCTGTCTAATTTTTCTTTCTGATGTTCCAAAAACAAGCCAGAAAAGAAATCAGCCTTGTGCTGGTGACTCCAATGTTACAATCCCTGAAGATAGCTCGATAAAAAGTCGGTAATACAACCAGACACAAATCCCCAAAGGAGAATGATGTCTCGTTATATTAGCTCAGTGAAGCCGAAAAAGAAAGCGGCCACAGACCACGGTTAAAATGACATAAGGTCAAATCCTGCCAAACGATATTGAAATACTGGGAAAAAACTAGGTGCACCTGACACCCGAAAAACTGTACTTTTTACCGGCTATCCGGGGGGTGATGCCTACACTATCCGACCTTTTATTAAATGGGCAGTAGTAAATTTTCTGGTCGCTTATAGGAGATTTTACAATAAAGGACACCTTAAAAAATTTCCGCCTGCGATGGTTGCCCTCGGACATTGGCCACTGATTACTATTGCCACGGTACTAACAACAGGTTTGTTTCCCGCTTTCACGTGCTCCTATTATATACTAACAACTCACCAAGTGCAGGGTTTAAAGAATATTTATTAATATTGAGAATTATTGGGTTTAACCATTAACCCTGCAATCCATATTTGTGGTTAAAAACACATTTGTGAATCTTGGGGATTGTTCAAGTTTTTAAGCCCCAAATGTGGCAATCAGTATTAGCAGTACTTTGTTTGTATTATAAATAAATACTTCTGTCATATTTAAGCGAACTATGAAAAAAAACCGCTAATTAATAAATTGTCAAAGGTCATTTTAATCAACCAGCAATAATTCATGTGGCTGCATCCTGACTCGGGCTGGAGCGACTGTGTTGCGTGGCACACCGTGCCACGCAAAACAATCACCGGTACGGCAAAAAAAACCAGCGGCAATTGGAGGAGTAAGCACTGGTACGCTTCCTGACCCAGTTGAGCATGCACGCTAGTACTACGCATTGAATAGCATTTTCGAGCTTTGCTGCTTGCCGGTTTGTTTTCACGCCTGGCCTGGTACGACTGAGGCTGATAGGAGAGTAATATCCAATAGAACCGCAAACAATTTAAACTAAATTTACTCAAATATGCAACAACAGATTATAGGTCCTAACTTGTTTTTTTTGCAGGTTCTGGTAGAAAAGAATATATTTGATGATGCCTATCCTTTTACTCAACCAATCCAAACCACTAAACTAGTAACCCAATTCTATGTTCTTATATAAATAAGGATCAAAATGTTAGTTTGGATACAACACCAAGTGATAAATACACAACGAACTCTTACTAAAATTCTCTATGGCTGCATAAAGTCCTTACTCCTGAGAGCAGGTGAAATACCAGTAAATAGCTGAGAGGTCACTTCGTTTATTTACGTAGATTTCTTCTTGTTTGCAGACCGCCTTGGGTTGCCAACTACGAACACGATGAACGTAGATTGTGAGTTGGTGAGGTGCGTCACTTGAAAATGGCTGGATAGTACTTGAAGAAGTGCTTCAAGTCCAACTTGTATTTCAAGTGTCAAAATTTACATTTGGAAAAGATTTCCTCTATTATTTTTCACCTGTGCATGTGTTTGTCAACAAATTTACTGCTATGACTGTGTCACGGTAAAAATGACAAAAAGGCAGTGATACGGGGAAAAAGGTAATAGTTAATCTTTTGTAAAAAGAACTTTGACTTGATCGTTTGAAGTCATTCCTGAACGAAATCGAAAACTAGTTAGTGAAGTCGAAACGTCGTGCAGATGAGAATCTAACGTGTCTGTCAAAAACAGTAAAATGTCAACGGTAGTGATTTTGGCCGGTCTTTAAAATGCTCAGTCTGATATATCCCCCCCCCCCCCTCCTGGCAGACCTAACGGTTGAGTTACTAAGAGTTCCGTACAGAATGAGTGACTAACGGTGTGTCAGTGACTTGTCTCAGTAAAAGGAAAAGGAGAAAGATGTGTCTCTTTAAACCTCAAAGGAAGATGAAAAAGAAGTGTGTCGATGTTTAGCGCATTGCAGACGGAGATCAGCCGGGGCCGGATATCTGGATGCGGAAGCGGGACTGAGACAATTGAGGCGCAGTAGCGATGCGTTGATATCGTGTGGCTGACGTCGAGCTTCGAGCAGTAGGAAGCTAGGTGGCCATGCATTGCACAGCCGAGATGAATCAATTTAATGCACCAATTATGCAGTGCCGATATAATCACTGAGGTGTTCAGGTTCGATGAGAATGATCGTTGACCTGCAGGCATAAGAGGCGATTAAAGACTTACATGAATACTCTGATCGTGGCGTACCTTGACTAGGGACGATGGCGGGTCAAGTGGGAAAAGCGCTGGGCGGTGGCGGGTGAAGCAGATACGATGAGTAAAACACACAGTTCACTTGAGAGTGTTGAGGGGGGGCAGCTATTCCTTCGATGTTGCCTGCTCACCTTTCTGGAAGATGTGCAGTGGGAAAGATTCACCTGTGATAAGGGAGCCTCGAAGATGTTTAAGAACGTTGGCGGGGAGTCAGCCGATATGGATCTGGATGAAGTTGGTCATAGCTAAGACTGAACTTAGTTCAGAAACATTGGATGGATCAGCCAGCTTGAGGATGGAGTCGATATTGGAAGTGTCAGCAGGCTAGTTGCTCACGTGCCTTCGGCTGGATAACTTAGGTCGCGTAGTATTCGTTCCTTTCGACGATGTGACGTGACCAACGGTGACGGTCGCAGTCACTCTCTAAGGAACTTCAAGTTTTGGGTGTAGTTCAAATTGATTGTCGGAATCCGTGATATCAGCTCAGAGTCCCGCCGCCGCGTCTAGGACGGTGAACAGTGTGCGCAGTAGATTGTCATCTTAAGTTCATTAATTGAGGATTCCGACCTAAAAATCAGAGTTTCGGCATCAGTGCAGCTTCTTCAAGTTCTCCCGGGAAGAGCCTTCTGTGGTGCTGTTTGAAAGTTGCTGAATAAAAAAATTATTATTCAAGCTAATATGATTGTAACGTAAATACTGTTTTCAAGAATAAATGCAAGTGATATTTGCCACTCAATTATTGAAAATACAATATTTGCCACTCGGTGGCACAGAGCTGAGCGGGAAGAGGAAGCAATAAAATACAGTTAGTTTTTTTTTTTTTTTTTTTTTTTTTTTTTAACGCAAGAACTGTTTTAATAGAACTTGATACCTGTCATACATAGAGCTAAGTGGGAAGCAGAGGAGAGAAAAAATTGGAAGGGGCATCAAGAAATACAAACAAGCATTGAAAAAAAATTGTTCTGGTGTGGGGCCCCGCGCGTTTAATTGGAAAATTATCAGTTTCAGGCCGTCAAAACTTTACACAGTGAGACGATGATATGTACTAACAAACACTTTACGCTAACAATTGTATATGATGATCTGATATATTACAAGTCACCTTTCTATTAAAACAGTGATTGCGTGAAAATATTATCATAAGGATGCTGATTCAAGTGCATTTTGTTTTTTCATTATATTTTCAGCATATTCTCCTCTCGCCAGCGGACCTCCCAACGTCTCTACACACATTCGAACAAGTTGCATGACTTCTGGCACGTCCACAAGCATAAAGGAATGCTTGTACAACTGTTGGAAGCAGTGAACGTCGTGCATACGTGCACCAAGCGGGTCGTCTAACCATTTCTTGGCACACGGGTTGTGTGTAAAGTTCCAGTTGTAAGGTAGTGCTCGGTAGCGGAAGTGGCCGATCAATGCATACCTTGCAAGGTTTGTAAACTGCTGGCTCTCACTATGCAAGAAGCCAGCAGGGATCACTTCGATTACGCAGGCGGGATACTTCATAAAGTAGATGTTCCCCAGCTCGGCCCCGTGCGAGGAGATTATTATCTGTGACGAAGCAAACAAGTCGAGTTGCTCTTCAAACCTTAATGCTTCAAGGTTGTTAATGTAAGTCACCTCGAACGGGAACTTTGTGTTGTTCTTGCTGTGTAACTCTGCAAGCAGCTCCGCCGCATTTACTATGCCTCGCCGACTGCGAGTGATCAGGGCGACTGTGATTTTCCGATTTTCAACTAGCCAGTCGCTGGCTCGCTTTGGAAACCGCGGAATGGTCTCGTTGTAAATTTTGTATGCGCGACGTAGAAACTCTCCACGTGGCATATCTGACCCACAGGTGACCATGCCTTTTTTACTGTCCACAGTGGTTGAGTTGGGAAAGCAGATGAGCCAGTGTTTCTTCCCACCGTGATCAAAGTCACCAGCATGAAACAAGGCTGGATGCAGAATGTGTTGGGACAGGTTGCGGAATGACCGAAGCGAAGCTTCTGCGCCTTTGCTTGTAGCATCTGCCCACGACTGCATCAAGCTCATGCGGGCATTAAACTGCTTCGGGCGCAGTCGTTGCAGCTCCTTTAGTGTCATGGGAGCCAAGCCAGATGCCATCACTTCAAATACTCCCTGCTGAAACCTGCCATGGTGCAAGTGTGTGCCGAGAAAAACCAGCGCCGGTGGCGTGGGGTACGAACCGTCGTTGCCGAGTCCAGGAAGTACATTGATTATGTAATCCCAGAAACCCAGCATCCGTTGGCCGCCGTGATAGACGTGGTGTAAATCTTGTCCCGCATGTTGCTGCATCCACATGGCACCCGAAGGGAATTCGTGCAGGGAAAAATCCTCATTAGAGCGCATTTTCTGCAGCCACGCAGGGCTCTCAAACGCCGCACGAAGTTCTCTCATCAAGGAGGAATGTGCTGAAGGGGCAAGTGGATAGCCCGGTCTGTCAGGTCCGCCTTTGTGAAAAATCTCAGTGGCTTTTGCAGGATCGGCAGCAAGGATGTGGGCGGTGTTGTTGTCATCGAAGCAGATATGATAATAGTTACACCAAAAATAGCCATAGGGGAACACCCTGCATTCAAACGGACGCTCAAAAGACAGCTCGGCCAGCACCGCCAACAAAACAGCCAATGTGATAAGCATGAAGTTAGAAGTAGAAGTAGAAGTAGAAGTAGTTCAATACGAAACCAGCCTCCATTACAGAAACTATTATCCTACAGACACACCATAGGCAGGACCTATGGGTGAGGTAACTCAATGAAGTGAGAACAAAGTTGTATACATGCTGTAGTAGTAGTAGTAGTAGTAGTAGTAGTAGTAGTAGTAGTAGTAGTAGTTTAATAGGAAAAAGCAATCTCCTTGACAGACACTATATTCCGAAACACAACCAAAAGACAGGCCCCCAGCGTGCCAAATAAATGCAAATATAACAGGACATAACAACCCCCCCCCCCCCTCATAATTACCCTGCAGCTGTTTCAAATAATATTTTATTTTTCTAACTTCTCCTTCACTCGACGATGAAAAACTTGATTAGACTTCGCCAAATTCATCCTCCATTTCTCAGTTTCCTTGTTATGAATCATATTCTTAATTCCTAGCTTAGATATATATTTTACATAGTCTAATATCTTTGGAATAGGGAAACCAGGGTCATTCAAATCTTGAATGTTACGAAAGTGTGTGAGCAGAATTTTTCGTGTACACTCCACCCGCAGCAGTTGAACAGCTTACTAAAAATAAAGGAGCAGGGAAACTGTCCACAGACATGTGTAACGACTTTAAGAAATTCAATCTTTTCATATTACCTCTTTTCAATCACTGGCTACATGCCCAAGTCACCCTGTCCCACTAAGTTAGGAAAATCCCGAGGGACTTTCGAGCCACTAAGGAATTTATTAACTCCCTCTAACCATATTCCCTCTGGGTTCCAAAACTCACATCCCCAATCCATAGACTGGAACACAGTTGAGAGGTAATAAGCTGTGCATAGCAATTGACGGGTCCAACCCCTTCTTATTCCGGTTGCTAGTGCCAGATTTACATTTTGTTTATCCAAAGCTACTCTACTTTTCCTCATCTTGTCACACTTAAAATCACATTGGAAAATCACACCTAAATATCCATATATCTGTTATTTGGATCTTTACCCCCTGCAGCATGCATTATCATTCCTCTCCCTCACAATTTCTAATACTTCCCCTTTTGAAAATCAATATGTTTGAGTTGTCTTGATTAAACTCCCCAATATGAGACGTCGCCCACTCCGAGCAAATATCTAACTGTGTCGTGTAATTCGCGTTTCGAGCGCGCCAATAAAACTATGTCAACTTGAATATACAACAAACAATGAGGCGAATTGGGGCGACCAAACCCCTCTTTAGCATGTACTTGATGCCCGTATCTGATTTTCTCAGACCTACAACCAAATCTACGGTATAGAGACAATACAACAGAGGGGACTAAGGACAACCCTGTCTCACCCCCCTTCCGGCACTACTTTACTTTGTACATTCGCATACAAACCTTTCAGTGCACATAGAACAAATTTAGACACTCCCATACTTTCCAACTTATTCCATAACAACTCTCTCTACCGAATCATAAGCTTTAGACACATCGAGGACAGCACTGAAGACTGGTCTATTATGATTCGTCACCATTTCATGCAAGAGGAAAATTTGGTGTTGGGCATTAAAACCTTTTCTGGCTGCCCCTTGCTCAATTAGCAAAACTCCTGTTTGCTCCACCCATAACGTTAGTCTATTCAACAATAAAGTGGCATAGACTTTATCAAAGACTGACAATAATTTGACTGGTCTACACTGAGACGCTTTTGTTCTTCCTCCTTTCCCTTTATACAAAGGCTTAATAATCCCTTTACTATGATCTTGAGGCTTAGTTCCTGTTTGTATGCACATATTGAACAAAATATGAACAACTTTCTCGCGTTAGGTACACACCTAAGGAGATGTAAGAAAGTTTCACCCGACACTCTATCAGGTCCTACTGCCTTATTTTGTTTCAAACATTTTTCTGAATCTCCATCTCCGAGAAACACTCGTCTAATAACATCGTATCATGTTTTGCCTCTGAGTTTGTGTGTGAAAGGCATTTAGGTGGCTGAAGATTAAGAGGTCTATTCAACTGTTTTTCATACTGTCGAGCGAATAATTCTGCTACCGCATTCC
>WBZZ01004784.1:127500-157500 GCA_019918135.1 Paulinella micropora | reverse complement strand
GTAAGCTCTGGTGGCACAAAAACCTAAATTCTCTGGTTTTTGTGCCACCACCACCAACACTTTTTTATCTTCGAAGAGAGCGCACCGAGAGGTGTCGGGTACACCAAACATCAGCCTCAAACTTTCTCGGGTGTGCGCAAACGGCGCCTGGTGGCGCAAAAACCTCAATTTTCCGGTGTGTATGCCACCCGGCGCCACAATTTTCATATTTTCGAAGAGAGCTCATCAAGTGTCAGATACACCAAATATCAGCCGCTAACTCCCTCTGGTGTGCGCAAACGGCGCCTGGAGGCACAAGACCTCAATTTTCTGGTGTGGGTGCCACCCGCGAAAAAAAACAAAACTGGTACGTACAATCGCCGGGCTGGGGTTGCCGGGGGGAGGGCCCCCGGACCCCCCTGCCCCGTCGACAGGGTACGTTCAATTGCCGGAGGCACCGGCAAGTGCTGCTAAAAACAAGAAAATTTGGCATTCAGGACACTCCCTTAACGCAAAGATTTCCGTGAATTCAGAAAAAACTATATCAGCATCAAGATCGAGTCTGGGTCTAGCCACTATGCCAGTATGAGCTCCCAACTCCTCCTGGTTCCCACAAACCATGATTTATAGGGATGGGGGTGCAAAAAAGGCCAAAAAAACAAGGAATTTTGGCATTGAGGACACTCCCCTAACACAAATATTTGTGTGAATTCCAAAAAAATCATATCAGCATCAAGATTGAGTCTGAGGCTAACCACCCTGCAAATATGAGCTCCCAACTCCTCCTGGTTCCCACAAACCATAATTTATAGGGATAGGGTTGCGGAAATTGGGGGTGAGGGGGGGGGGGGGTACAAAATTTTCATTTTCCCCCTCCCAAACCCCCCACCCCCTTCACCAAAACCTTTCAGGGATAATAATAATAATAATAATAATAATAATAATAATAATAATAATAATAATAATAATAATAGTGCTTCTCTGTCAATGGCTGATGCAAATCTGCACATGCGCCTCCATCGTCTCACCCGTGAGGGGAGTACGAAGAATTGACGATAAGCTCTAATGACACCCCCGCAAGGGCAGTTCCAACACTTCCAGACGGGCCGGTATGTTCAATGAAAATACTGGTCCAGAAATAGACTGGTATGTTCAATGAAAATACTGGTGGCACCGACGGGAATCGAACTGGCGACAGGGCCCAGATGGTAGAACTTGACCACTGGGCTATCACGGTGTCCAATAATAATAATAATAATAATAATAATAATAATAATAATAATAATATGTATGAATGTATCGTCTGCCAATGGCTGAGCCAAAAGGCCATGTGCATCCAGTCCTCCATTCCATAAGGAAAGTCTCCACACCAATCGGTGGAATGAAGGAAGTGACGGCATAGAACATTTCTCTAGGAGCTTTATACCAATCAGCCCATGGAAAGGGACCGATGGCCTATGTACTCCCTAAATAATAATAATAATAATAATAATAATAATAATAATAATAATAATAATAATAATAATAATAACTAAGGACTGCGCCAACACCTGCAAGGATGGTTTACCGGTGCGCTTCGCGCACCAAATCCCGCCAGCCCCACTTCTTATCACTTTTTGGAGGGCCCCCCGGACCCCCCCCCCCCCCCCCCCTCCCGCCCCCTTTCCCTTCGACAGGGTACGTTGAATTGCCGGAGGTGCCCCAAAGGGCGCCTGGTGGCCAAAAATCTTAATTTTCAGGTGTAGGTGCCACCTGCGACCAGAACGGGTACGCACAATCGCAGGTCTCCCCCGGACCCCCCTTTTCCTTCGACAGGGTACGTTGAATTGCCGGAGGTGCCGCAAAGGGCGCCTGGAGGCACAAGACCTCAATTTTCAGGTTTGAGTGCCACCCGTGAACAGAACGGGTACGTACAATCGCAGGGCTCCGGACCCCCCCTTTCCTTCGACAGGGTACGTTGATTTGCCGGAGGTGCCGCAAAGGGCGCCTGCTGGCAAAAAACCTCAATTTTCAGGTGTGGGTGCCATCCGCAACCAGAACGGGTATGTACAATCACAGGGCTGGGGTTCCCGGGGGTAGTGCCCCCCGGACCCCCCCTGCCCCGTCGACAGGGTACGTTTAATTGCCGGAGGCATCGGCAAGTGCTGCTAAAAAACAAGGAAATTTGGCGTTCAGGACACTCCCCTAACGCAAATATCTGCGTGAATTCCAAAAAAACTATATCAGCATCAAGATCGAGTCTGGGGCTAGCCACCCTGCCAAAATGAGCTCCCAACTCCTCCTGGTTCCCACACACCATGATTTATAGGGATGGGGGGTGCAAAAACAGGCCAAAAAAACAAGGAATTTTGGCATTCAGGACACTCCCCTAACGCAAATATTTGCGTGAATTCCAAAAAAATCATATCAGCATCAAGATCGAGTCTGGGGCTAACCACCAAATATGAGCTCCCAACTCCTCCTCGTTCACACAAACCATGATTTATAGGGATAGGGGTGCCGAAATGCGGGTGGGGGGGTGGGGGGTTGGGGGTGGGGTACACAATTTTCATTTTCCCCCTCCCCCCAAACCCCCAGCCCCTTCACCAACACCTTTCAGGGATAATAATAATAATAATAATAATAATAATAATAATAATAATAATAATAATAATAATAATAATAACAATAATAATAATAATAGTGCTTCTCTGTCAATGGCTGATGCATTTCTGCACATGCGCCTCCATCGTCTCACCCGTGAGGGGAGTACGAAGAATTGACGATAAGCTCTAATGACACCCCCGCAGGGCAGTTCCAACACTTCCAGACGGGCCGGTATGTTCAATGAAAATACTGGTCCAGAAATAGACCGGTATGTTCAATGAAAATACTGGTGGCACCGACGGGAATCGAACTGGCGACAGGGCCCAGATGGTAGAACTTGACCACTGGGCTATCACGGTGTCCATAATAATAATAATAATAATAATAATAATAATAATAATAATAATAATAACAATAATAATAATAATAATAATAATAATAATAATAATAATAATAATAATAATAATAATAATAATAGTGCTTCTCTGTCAATGGCTGATGCATTTCTGCACATGCGCCTCCATCGTCTCACCCGTGAGGGGAGTACGAAGAATTGACGATAAGCTCTAATGACACCCCCGCAAGGGCAGTTCCAACACTTCCAGACGGGCCGGTATGTTCAATGAAAATACTGGTCCAGAAATAGACCGGTATGTTCAATGAAAATACTGGTGGCACCGACGGGAATCGAACTGGCGACAGGGCCCAGATGGTAATAATAATAATAATAGTAATAATAATCATAATGATAATCATAATGATAATAATAATAATAATAATAATAATAATAATAATAATAATAATTATAATGATGATGATGATGATAATAATAATAATAATAATAATAATAATAATAATAATAATAATAATAATAACTAAGGGCTGCGCCAACACTTGAAAGGATTGGTTGCGGTGCGCTTCGCGCACCCCCCCCCCCCCCCCCCCTCCTCCTCTTCCCAAGGTCGCTTTTCCTCTCATTTTTTTGTTTGTTTTGTTTCTCACATGCACAATTTTTACAGCCTTGAAGCAATCTTAGTCATTCATTGGCAATACTTTGTCATTACATTCGAATTTCATAATTTCAACTATATCCCTAAAAAAGAGCTCGTGACAAGCTTGCGAAAACATAAAGAATCAGCCCCTAAGCCCCTGTGACACAACTCTTAGAGCCTTGGAGTATTCTCAGCCATTCATTTTGGAACTACTTGCCAAAATCTTTGTCAATCTCTTTTTCAACTGATTCACTACCTAGAGTGCGTTCTGAGGTTGTGAAAGCAAAAAAATCGGCCTCTCAACCCTTCTGGCACAACTTTGGGAGCCTTGGACATTCTCAGCCATTCATTCTGGCGCCGGCAATATTCGCTTTGGGTACGTACAATTACAGGGCTTGGGCTCCCGGGGGGAGGGCCCCCCGGACACCCTCCCCCCCCCTTTCCACAGTCGACAGGGTACGTTCAATTGGCGGAGGTAACCGGCATAAACCCTTCTGGCACAATTCTTAGAGCCTTGGAGCATTCTCCGCTATTCATTTTGGTGCCGGCTTGTTCGCGTGGGGTACGTACAATTGCAGGGCTTGGGTTCCCGGGGGGAGGGCACCCCCGAACCCCCCCACCCCCCCCCCCCCCCCGCCTCTCCTCTTCGTCGTTGTCGTAATTTATTGTTGTTGTTGTTGTTGTTGTTGTTGTTGTTGTTGTTGTTGTTGTTGTTGTTGTTGTTTTGTTGCTGTTGTTATGGGCAGGTCACGACGGCGTCGACGCAGTGCGGGCCTTGATTAGGTAGCTAGGCATACATACATACGTACATACATACATACATACATACATACATACGTGTACATACATACATACATACATACACACATACATACATGTATCCTTCTCTCTGCCTGCTGCACATCTGATCAGCCTCAATAGTTATGTTTCTTCCTTCCTTCTTGTTTTCTTTTCTTTTTCTTTTCTTTTTCTTGCTCTCCTTTCTTGTTTGTTGCTTCTTGTTTTCTTTCCTCTTTTCTTTTCTTTTTTTAATCCTCCTTTCTTGTCTTTCTTCTTGCTTTCCTTCCTCTTTATCTTTTCTTTTTCCTTCTTTTTCCTTCTCCTTATTTGCCTGTCTTCTTGTTTTCTTTTCTCCTTAATTTCTTTTCCTTTCTCTTATTTCTGGCCTGTCTTGCCTTTCCCGTTCTGAGAAGTTCCTATTTCTTAAGTACAATGAACAATGATTTCAAGCGCTTTGATCTCAGTCAATATTTGCATCTACAAACTGTGTACGGCTCATAAGAAAGCTCTTGATGAGAGCTTTCAAATGAGCCACTACACAAGCCGCAAAGATCAGAACCGGCTGAGAACGAAGCGTTTGAAGTTGTTGCTCATTGTGGTTAAGGACAAGGAACTTCTCCTGCTTTTGCGGGCCAAGGACACGCCAAAAGCAAGATAAACAACACCGTGAACGTAATATAAGGAAAATTACACATGGGAAGAAAGGAATGAGTGTAATTGCATACATAATACATACAATATTTTCTGATGAAGCTCACGGTTTGCATAGACACACACACAGATGAGAAGTTCCTTGTCCTTAACCACAATGAGCAATGATTTCAAACGCTTCGTTCTCAGCCGGTTCTGATCTTTGCGGCTTGTGTAGTGGCTCATTTGAAAGCTCTCATCAAGGGCTTTCTAATGAGCCATAACACAGGCTGTAGATGCAAACATTGACTGAGATCGAAGCGCTTGAAGTCATTGTTCGTTGTACTTAAGGACAAGGAACTTCTCAATGTAAATATATGTACAGATAGACATATTACAGATAGTGAACATATATTACAGATAGTTATATAATTCCTTATTATCAGTTACATACGTCTATCTGTGCATATATATGTTTATAATCTATCATTGTACACATTCTCTTTCGTTTTCCTCATTTTTATCATCATTTCATTCTGCATCTTGGTGGTTCATTGTGTGAAGTGTTTGCCTTTTCGGTCATACTGTCCCTTCGATGCACTCCTATCACCTGCTATACCCTCTCTTTTAGCTCTCTTGCCCTTGGTGACCTCTGTTGGCCTTTTGATCCCTTCTGCTACCTTGACTATTTGTCCGTTTCCGTTCACCCTTCCACGGAGGCTGCCTTTTGTCTCTTCTGTGGTAGGGAAATGCACGAATGATAGGCTGAGAGTTCGCTACGATCTATTACTATTGCGGACATTCAAGTGGCGAACTATGCAACTTTGATCTGATCGTTCTTCATCAACCAAAACGATATGACAGTGCTGAAGCCATCATTTGAAAGATCAGGACAAGAGCTTTTCCAACTGTGTGCTCTACATTTCATATATCAAATATTGATTGAGAAAAATGAGTTCGAAGTTGTGCTGTTTTGCCACATTGAATGTCCGCAGTAACAAATATGCTGGCGGCGGCGTGAGACATCAGTGTGGCCGATTTCGCTCACGGCCTTCAAGCGACAACATGATCATGACAATTATACTATTGAACATTAAGATTTCGGTCCGGCAGAGCCGACGTGTGATAGATTTAGATAGAGAGGTGTTTTGGCCCGCAGGGCATGTGTACCTGAAGCAGGGGGGGCGGGGGGGGGGGGGGGGGGGGGGCACCTACGCCAACCACCGCGCTGCCGACCCCGCCTCGCCGCGCTGTCGCGCTGCGAGGCGGGGCCGGCAGCGCAGGGTTGGCGTAGGGTGCCCCTTTGCAGTTTACATCACTTAATTTTAAACCAACACTAAAGTTTTTAAATTAATAATGACTTTCACTAGTACTGTATATAAACAGAAAGTATGATGTATTTTATTGTTTCTTCGCAGCCTTTGGAGAACGACCTACTAACTATTTCTGAAATGCCTCGCGAGCCCTTTTCTGTTTCGAAAGCTGCTTGTCCATAGCAGTGACTTCTCGTGCGAGATGAAACGCAAAATGTGTGATGTCCTTCACACCGTCACGTAGTAAGCACCTTGATGGCATAAGCGCTGATTAATAGCTTTCAAATCATCTGGCTGGGGAGTAGCAGATTCTGATTGAAGACAACCAGGTTCAGTGCTGATCACATGAACTTCATACTATCAATGTAATCACTGAATCACTTAACCTTCGCGAAATCTCGGGCCAACATAATCTGAACGAATTTCTCTTGCACTCAGCTCTTGCGGACACTTCTGAAACCCATCTGACTTTTCGGCGGATGAAAAAGTTTGTTTGATGGTGAGCAATCAATGTCTTGGGGATTGGCATCGCTTCAGAAGCTGCAGTTATCCTGCCGAATGGCGACTCAACCAATCAGTGCTATTTAAAACAACACCCACACTGCCAAGATGCTAAATCAGCATCAAAGTTCTTCGCTCTGTGCAGGTCACGGTGCCCCTTGAATCTGTATTACGTGATAATGCCTGACCGTAGGCTATGATCTTCCGACGACAACAGTGAGCGCAGGGACAGAGGCTCAGTCTATCGTTTTCTTTACGGTTTTATCACTGAGGATAGTAGTAAGCCTCCGTTTGATTCAGTGCAGAGTCTGCACTGACGTGTCTTAGTTTTCGCACTAGCAAGGGAGGGAGCAGGGCCATGATCCGGAGGCTGACACACATGTCCTCGGTCACCGAATCTCCCGCGTTCCCAAAAGTTGCATCATTAATCGTTCTATTCAATCAATCGGCCGGCGCGGACGATACACTATTATTGATATTACGTTTTGATATTGCCAGAGATGTCTGAACTGATTATAGAAAAAACTTTCCATACCCCTATCAGACTGAGCACCTTAACGACCGGCTAAAACCTTTACCATTGATAATTCATTCTTTTTGACAGGTTCATTAGATTCTGCTCTGCACGTTTCGACTTCACTAACTAGTTTTCGATTCCGTTCAGAAATGATTTCAAACGATTAAGTCAAAGATCTTTTTAGAAAAGCCTAATCAACCATTGCCTTTTCCCCACTCAGAATTACCTTTTCCCCCGATTTCCCGTGAAGCACGCGTTGCGGTAAATTTGTGAACAAGGAACTGAAAAACAATGTTTGACTGCTTGTTACACCTTGAACGCTTCCGCGCACAACCTTTTCAGCACTTCCTTGCCCGGGTTGTAGTCCAGCTTCGCCACCGCGTTCAAAGTGTTCGCAATACCCTGCGGATTGAACGACTCCGCTTTCTTGGAAGCCTCCGCGCATAACCTTTTCAGCACTTCCTAAAGGTTGTGCGCGGAGGCGTTCAAGAAAGCGGAGTCGTTCAATCCGCAGAACATTGCAAACATTTGAACGCGGTGGCGAAGCTCGAACACAACCCGGGCGAGGAAGTGCTGAAAAGGTTGTGCGCGGAGGCGTTCAAGAAAGCGGAGTCGTTCAATTCGCAGGGTATTGCGAACACTTTGAACGCGGTGGCGAAGCTGGACTACAGCCCGGGCGTCCTCGCCCGGGTTGTAGTCGAGCTTGGCCACCGCATTTAAAGTGTTCGCAATCTCCTGCGGATTAAACGACTCCGCTTTCTTGAACGCCTTCGCGCATAACCTTTTCAGCACTTCCTCGCCCGGATTGTAATCGAGCTTCGCCACCGCATTTAAAGTGTTCGCGATCTCCTGCGGATTAAACGACTCCGCTTTCTTGAACGCCTTCGCGCATAACCTTTTCAACACTTCCTCGCCCGGATTGTAATCGAGCTTCGCCACCGCATTTAAAGTGTTCGCGATCTCCTGCGGATTAAACGACTCCGCTTTCTTGAACGCCTCCGCGCACAACCTTTTCAGCACTTCCTCGCCCGGGTTGTGTTCGAGCTTCGCCACCGCGTTCAAAGTGTTCGCAATCTCCTGCGGATTGAACTCCGCTTTCTTGAACGCCTCCGCGCACAACCTTTTAGGCACTTCCTCGCCCGGGTTGTAGTAGAGCTTGGCCACCGCATTTAAAGTGTTCGTGATCTCCTGCGGATTGAACGACTCCGCTTTCTTGAACGCCTCCGCGCACAACCTTTTCAGCACTTCCTCGCCCGGGTTGTAGTAGAGCTTAGCCACCGCATTTAAAGTGTTCGCAATCTCCTGCGGATTGAACGACTCCGCTTTCTTGAACGCCTCCGCGCACAACCTTTTCAGCACTCCCTCGCCCGGGTTGTGTTCCAGCTTCGCCACCGCGTTCAAAGTGTTCGCAATCTCCTGCGGATTGAACGACTCCGCTTTCTTGAACGCCTCCGCGCACAAACTTTTCAGCACACCGTCGCTCGGGTCGTAGTTGAGGTTCGCAATGCAATTCAGTGTATTTGCTATTGCCTGGGCGCCCAAGGATGCCGCCTGTTCCTTGGTGACTTTGCAGAGATCTTTCATGAATTTAACATCGCTGGGCGTGCGAGACTCGCTGACCCGCAAGTCCCGCACGCGCCCCGCACCGCCTTGCCAAGATAGAAAAAAGCCGGCACAGCGTCGCTGGCCTCAAGCTTGCCTGAGCCACAGACCTCAAGGATTTCTTTGGCTGACTTCCCTCTCCAGTCTTGCCTCACTTGCTTTCGTTTTGGCGTTCGCTTTGTTGTGGTTGTTCTTCTGGTTGTTGTTGCCGTCGCTGTTGCTGTTGCTGTCATTGTTCTTGTTGCACGTCCAGATGAGTAGTATAGGGTGCCACTTTGGCACACTTTTTGGATACATACAGACTAAGCGACGAAACGGCTCTATCGGCTCTCCTGTTCGTCGTCTTATTATTATCATTAAATTACCTTTTTCGCAGTTTTGTCGTAGATTGCAAGCAATTCTCCAACCTGCCACACACAAGTATGGCATAAGTAAATTTCATTGCAAGCAGGAGGGCTTTCGCCCATTTTTGTTTTGTTTTTCTTTTTTGTTGAAATAGAAATACACACTAGTTTATACTCCTATGTGCAAAAGGAGTTTTTCAAATAGTGGTTATGACCACTACTCTACAAGGGAATATTGTTTCTGACAGCATTGAACAAATCATTTACACTTGAGACTTCCATTACATTTTTGTTGTTCTCTTCGTCATATGCGAGGTATTTGATGAGGGCTTTATTGAATGACAGCCCCTCTTCATCAATGCCAGCAAAAATTTTATCTTGTATGGCAAGTCCGTATTCATTTCTGAATTCTTTCCGCCAACTATAAAATGCTTTCAGTTCTTTTTCTTTTTTTACTTGTTTAATTCTTCTCTTTTGTTTCACCAATCTGTCCTTTTCAATGATTTTGTTTTCCTTTTCTAACCTCTTGAGCACGACATTAATTGCGGACAACTTTACCAAGTCTGGCTGTTTTTTTTCAACAAGTAAATCAATTTCTCTGTCAATTTTATTTACTCTTTCTTCTGTAATTATTTTATCTTTCTTCAATCTATCTTTCCCTATTTTACTTGCTTCAAAAATTTCCAGCCAGTCTTCTTTTGTTCTCTTCGTGATAAGGCTTTCACTCATTACGAAATTTTGCGATTATGCGACAACGCATCGTCGCATCGTCGCATCGTCGCAACATAAGGCTCTGGTAAAACTTCAATGTGTTTTCAAAATGCCACTCCGCCTCATTTTTTCGTATCTGGTTTGTAAAAAGCCATCAAGTATTACCACTTTTTCCTTCACGGCGAATTTTTTCCTTCCATTTTCAATCGTTGCCACTTTTTCCTGTGTGAATTCGCTTAAAATACTCAGCACCACCAAAAAAAACAACCTCGTGCTTTTTTCGCATTCTTGGTCTTTCTCAGAAAGCAAAAAGTTCTTTTGCAAAAAGACCGAACCCCTTGATGTTTATGTTGCTGTAGGTGCAATGTCAGATGAGAAAGACGACGACAAAGTAAGTATGCTTTATGTTTCCTCTTTATGAGAATGTGTGTTTGTAAAAGGAGGGGGAACAAGATGCAGACCCTGCTGTTGAGGTAATAAACTCTTTCTGTCGTTTGTTTTTCATTGTATGTCTCATTAGGAACTTGCACAAGGAGTTGATGATGTACAGATTGAAGATGATATGCCAGCTTCAATAAGGCCTAGGGGTAGCAAAAAAGGAGCGAAAAAAAGAGGGAGGAGACAGGGAAGTGGAGTTGCTGTTGTTCGGTTTGATGATTTTCATGTCATAATTGACCGAAATGCTGGCGAGGCAGAATTTTATGCCAATGCAGTGCCGAATTCTATTCCAGTTGTGTTGTGGGGTTTTCGCACCCTTCCTGAGGTGATGAATTACTACGTAATTGTGTTGATTCAAGATGGAGGAACTCAAGCAATAATGGCAAGGTCGTGGCCAAATGTGGCAGATCTCGTAACTCATTTCGGCAGAGTAGTAAAAACTATTTACAAGGCAAGGTTTGTTCGTAATTAAAGGTCTAATATTTCTTTAGCCTTCCTTTCTCTCTTACTTGTCCGTATGTTCTCCGGTTTAATCTCTAATGATTTTAATAAATTAATATTTTTTTTCTCTTGTGTAATTTGTTTTACTTTATCCGATAAT
The DNA here is from genome assembly GCA_019918135.1 of Paulinella micropora. Lineage (NCBI taxonomy): Eukaryota > Cercozoa > Imbricatea > Euglyphida > Paulinellidae > Paulinella > Paulinella micropora. The sequence goes on along the minus strand of WBZZ01004784.1, from coordinate 146,506 downwards.
TGCTCTTTCGGTTCTTCTTCTTCATGGTGCTCTTCAACATTAGTCTTTAATAATTCTGACGGTCTTACTAAGTCTTCTTCTGATAGGATAACTTTGAAGCCTTTCCGGCCCTTAACCTTGAATATAGTTTTACTGAATTGCTTGTCCCCTTTAGAAAAAATAGTTCTTTCTAATTCCCTTCTTACTCTAGTTCCTTTAGGGAATTCATTAATTAAAGGATTTCTGTAGATTTCCTGAGTGTTTTTTTCGGTTCCTTCAAAAACATTAATTGGTACAGCCTTTATTGTTGTATGATATGTTTTTTTATAAGCATCAACAACCTCATGAATAATAGGAACCCATTGAAAATTTTTATTAAATTCCCATATCAAGTTTAATTCATTTCGTATTGTTCTAATAAACCTATCAATTATGCCCATTGTTCTGTGATCGCCTACTTGTGCTGTTCTATGTTCAATATTATTTTGTCTGAAGTATTCAGCGACTTGACCCTTAAACTCACCGCCATTATCTGAAGTAATTCTTTCAGGAACTTTTTTAGTAAATATTTTTTTTAACCCTTCCAAAACATAGCCTGTAGTTTTATTTTTAATTGGTTCAATCCACCCACGACGGCTATAAACATCAATAGCAACCAAACCAAAATTATAATTAGCATTTCCTTTTTTAGTTGCCACCTTTGACATATCCATTAAATCAATAAAAACTTGGCTTAATGGTTTCGCTTCTGGAGAGGTTATTGTATTCCATAATTTAGTTGGCTTTGATTGGTAATGTATCTCGCCCGCTTCTTCAAGTTTTTCTTTTCGCTCCGTTTGCTCAGGAGTTTCTTGTTGCTGATTTTCTAAATTCATACTCTCGCTGTCGCTCTCGTATGTTTTAGAAAATCGTATATATCTAACTATTTATTTTTTACGATGTTTTAGAATAAGCGAAAGTGCGACAGCACGAAAGCGCTATTCTAAAATATCATTTAGAATTTTAAGAAACATTTTTCAATTTCATTATTTTTTTCTTTCTTAGCACCACCAGAAGATTGATTATACACTTTTACACTCACACTACTTGACTTTTTACTTTTAGTTTTCTTTACAGGTTCTTCTTCACTTTCTTCACTTTCGCTTTCGCTCTCATCAGGCTCAGGCCGATCTATTTCAACGCGTTGAAATAGATCTGGTTTCTTAATAGTCTTTTTCTTTGCTCTCTTAGTTTCTACCTTCGCTCTTTTTATTTTCATCTTAGCCATCTTTTCAGCGATAATGTCGGTAAAATCACATTCTTCATCGCTCTCACTGCTTTCTTCTGGTGTATCATCTTGGTCTTTTCCATTAATGATATCACTAGCAACACCCATTTCAGCCATACGATTTATCTTTTCCTCCATCTCTTCATCATCACCTACATAAGCATTTCTACATTTTGCTAATTTCTCTTTCGCTATTTCAACCTTATGTTGCTTTTTGCTTTTAATACTTTCCACAGCCTTACCCCAATTCTTACGACTTGCTTCTGCGGACGGCATTCTATACAAAGATTAATATATTTTAGTATTTTTTAATAATTAATTGATATTTGACAATTTCACTTCTATCTTGCTAATCGCAAGATTTTTCGTTTATTGTCAAACATCGTTTTAAAATAAAATTTTATTCTAATAATATAGGAAACGATTTTTTAAATTATCTCAAACGAGTTTGAGATTTACGAAAAGCGAAGCGAAAGTGTGAATTTAGAAAATCAATGTCGCAATATAAATCCTTACTAGGTTTATCAGAAATTGCTGTTGATAGTCTAGACATAAAAAACTTAGACCTTACCAACACTAATATTATTGGTTTAAACACAGACAGAGTGCCAGAAGATGCCGAACCCGTAAATCTTTATTTCACTGATAACCGCTTTGATACACGGCTCGCTTTAAAATCAACAACAGATGTCAAAGAAGGAAAAAATTTATACTACACAGAGCAACGAGTAAGGGACAACGATGAAGTTAAAGCCTCAACTCAACACCGCTCCAATACAAGTAATCCGCACCAAACCAGTCTATACAATCTCATAGACACAAACATATCCGCACCAGTGGTCGGACAATACTTAACATATAATGATGTAGATGGTAAATGGAGAAATACAACAATCGGCTCAATTGATACACTCTCTGATGTAGTCATAACAGCACCAATTGCTATGAATAGTTATCTAACATATAACTCAATAAACTGGGTAAATAAAACATTTCCAATAAATGTTGATGAATTCGGCAACATTAGTATGGGTGGTAATTTGAATATAACGGGAGTTAATTTACTAAATACCAAATATGTTGATACTTGGATATCAGAGCACGAAGACAATAATGATAAAGTGTCCGCGGATGGCTCAATTAATACACACAGCGATGTTTTGATTACAGGCACACCCGCCGATAACCAACTACTCATTTATAGCACAGGCCAATGGAGAAATGTTGCTTCACCTTTTCTAAGATTGGATGGTCTCGCTATGATGTTTGGAGATTTGAATATGGGGGGTTTTAATGTAGCAAATGTTAATCTTGTTGATGGTATTGATGTTTCTGCCCTTGATAGTTCTGTGGTAAAACTAACAGGAGACCAGACTATAACAGGGAATAAAACATTTACTACTTATGTGGGTGTAAAAGATTCAAATCCATTAAACACAGGCAAATTATTCTTCAATTACAACAATAATATGGGCTCTATCTATTCGTCGGAGGCCGGTGGTGCAACGGGCTATCCATTATCTTTTGTCGGCTCGTCCATACTTTTTGCTCCAACAACAGGCGGTGGAATGACATTGACAAATAATGTTTTAAATTTTAACAGCACAACAGCAATCAGCGGGCTTCCTGCACCATTCTATGACAATGATGCTTCAACGAAGGCTTACACTGATACTAAACTAGCCAAGGACGGCACAACGGCTATGACGGGCAGTTTAAACATGGGTGGTTTTGCTATTACAAATGTTGGTAATGTTGATGGTGTGGATGTATCCACCCTTGATACCGCAGTCGTCAAACTAACAGGAGACCAAACCATAGCAGGGAATAAAAAATTTACTTCAACTTTGGAAGTAAATGGTTCGTCCAATCCTACTACTTTTGATGGCATTGGCATAGCCTTTGATACAAAAATAGGAATGATTGCAGCACAAAAGACAGCAACAGCGACTTGGTATCCGATACAAATAACGGGGTCATATGTTGATTTATATGCGGGTGATAATGTAATCGCGACAGCAACTGGCACTACACTATCTTTGAATAACAACAAAATAACAAACTTAGCCACACCATCAGCAACAACGGACGGAGCAAACAAAAGTTATGTAGATACATTAGACGGGCAAAATGTGAAACTAACAGGAAACCAAACCATAGCAGGAATTAAGACATATAGTAGTGGTGTGGAAATAACTGGAAATTCAATCAATTCAACAACAAAGGGAACATTTATCGTTTTCAATTCTACCAGTAATATCGGGGCAATTGCTAGTTTGGATATGAAAACAGCGACATATTACAACTTTGAAATTTCTGCGAAAAAAATAAGTTTTATTATTGATGGGACGATAGTCGGTTGGGTAAATGCTTCGGGGCTAGATTGTAATAGTAGCAAAATAGCCAACCTTGGAACTCCGACATTATCAACAGACGGAGCGACAAAAGGGTATGCGGACACATTGGACGGACAAAATGTAAAACTATCAACAGACCAAACCATAACAGGAAGTAAAACATTTAATGGTGCGAGCACTACGATAAAATATCTAACTTTAACAAACAATGCTGATTTTAATAATCAAACTATCACTAATGGCGGAAATATCACATATAATGGGGCGAGGATATTAAACCAAAATGGAGGTGATATATTCTTTTCACAGACATCAGGAGATTATCAGTATTTCTCATTTACTTTAAATACTGCTACAAGCGGAACCGCGAACCAACGAGGTTATGTATTTACGAATGTAGCATCTGATGTAAAAGGGGCGGGACTTTATATTTCAAAACTTTTGGACAATAAAAGTGCTTCGTCTGACATTGTCCGTTTTAACAATGCTGGCGGTATGCGGTTTTATGGTGCCTTAGATATGAACTCAAACAATATAACAAATGGAGGAACAATAACAGGAACAACAATTACTTCAACTGCGGGGATATCAACCACAGCCTTAACCGCAAGCGGATTGATAACGGCAAATGCGGGGATATCAACAACAACGGCAACCGCGAGTGGCCTACTAACGGCTACAGGAGGTTCAAGCATAGTTATACAAGGAAATACTAATGGAGGTAATACACGCGGAATATTTTTGTGGGACACTGGCAATACAAATTATGGTATTTATATGGCACAATCTGGAGCCAATAAATCTCTAGCAGGTGGAGTGGCATCAGCCGTTGCAGGCAATGATTTTACTTCTTTTGCCGTTAGATTTAGGGTAAGTAATGCTTCAACTGATGGATTTATATGGGAGAACTCTTCCGAACAATTATTGATGTCATTAAACGGGGCAAACGGGACTTTATGGACAAAAGGATTAATAACGGGGCTAGTGCTGGTGTATCAACAACTACGATCACTGCGAGTGGATTAATAACGGCAAATGCTGGTATAAGCACAACAACATTAACAACAAGCGGATTGATAACGGCAAATGCGGGAATTACATACACAGGCACACTAACAACGGCATCAGCATCAACTAATGGGGCTAAAATAGCAATTCAAGGACAAACAGACGGGACGAATGCGAGAGGAATATTTATGTGGGACATTGGAGATTCAGCATGGGGGATTTATATGAGCCAGTCTGGGGCAAGTAAATCGTTAAGTGGAGGAACAGCACCAGCAGGAGGAGTAGGCGGAGGATTAACTTCTTATGCTATTAGATTTAGAGTGAATAATTCTTCAACGAGTGGGTTCATATGGGAGAATGGTTCAAATACTGCTTTAATGTCTTTGAAAGCGAGCGATGGACAATTATGGGTATTGTCTAATCCAATTCAATATTCAGACAGGAGAAAAAAAGAAGATATAAAGGAATGTTTAGGCTTAGATTTTATTAATAAGTTAAATCCAGTCTGCTATCGTATGATTGATGACAAAAAGAAATGTAGGACTGGCTTAATAGCACAAGAATTAGAAGACATACTAACAGAAATGGATATGTTAGATTTTGGCGGTTTTATAAAAGAAACAATTATGGTTCCCTGTCCAAAGCAAAGAGCGGAATACGAATTGAAAGGTGTGAGTGTTAAGCCAGAAGATGTTAAATGTATTGATAGTGGTGATGTTGGTTATGGTATAGGTTATTCCGAGTTTATCGCACCATTAATTAAGGCCGTTCAACAATTATCAGATAATTTCGGACATGTCCGAGATAGGGTAGATAATTTAGAAAAAGAAAATAAAAATCTTATGAATATACTACAAGAAATTAGAGAAAATGTCAAATAATACAACCAGACTTCATAGACCACCGCCTATTATGGATATGGATGGCGAACTAACTCCCGAATTAAAGTCTCGTGTTCTTGAAACAGAACTAAAGACTGAGGAAAAAAAAGTAGAGCACGAATTGGAAGATAACTGGTCGTGCTGTTGTATGAAAAATAGACCGACAGACAGCCGACTTATTAAATACTTATTTCAAATAGGTATCATTATAGCAATTATAACCCTTTGTATCGTAAGGCTATCTGAAAAGAACTTGCCGTGCGAGGTTGCTAATACTTATGTCGGTATTTTAACACTTTTGATTGGGATATGCCTTCCATCGCCTTCTTCAAAGAAATGATATTTATCAACTACACTTTCATTCGCTTCGCTCATACTCGTAATCTCAAACTTGTTTGAGATATTGATAAACATCGTCTCCCATTTTCAATTTTTTTGTCTGTTTACGATGTTTGAGAATAAACGGGAGTGCGACAGCACGAGAGTGAAATTCTCAAATATCACACTCGTATATATGTATTTTATACCACATATCATCATTTGAGCACATTAAAGGAATGGCTTCATCAAAACTAATACACCAATCTGACATTGGCTTATACACACATTTAAATTTAGTATCTATACCTTTTTGAATACAATAAACACAACTTATATTCTTTTTTTCACTTATCCGTGAGTAAAAGTCGCAGGCAGTCCGCGAAAATATTTTGATTATTAAAAAGTTTATCATCAGTAATATAAACATGACTGACTATAAATACCAAAAGATTATTTTTCTAAGCAATGATTTTGCTGGAGGAAGCAAAACATTTAATAAAAATATCCAAATGTCATTCACACCCACCAAAATGAATGTTAAGTTTATCCACTATATGAACGACCAGACCGAAACCAAAACCAGAATTCTTTACATGGATAGAATTGGAATTATTGGCACATTTGCGGATAGTAATATAGCAAACATTTCAAACCTCGGTTATAATTTGGGTGTTGTCGGATGGACTGACGGCCAATATACATTTAAAATCCTTGAAACTGACATCGGAAATATTGACACAGGAAATTTAGCGGGAAGAATTGTTGTGTGCCTAGAGTTTCTTGCTTAAGTCTAATTTTTAAGAAAATTTGACTTATGATATATAAGATGGAAAAAATCAATAGCATTAAGGTGAAACCTGTGAAGCAGGATGGAAACGGAGACAAAAAGGCCAAGGGTTATAAATTATTCAATGAGCCTTATGCCAATATATTTCTTCTCGCTCGTAAGAAGAGCGGGAAAACAACAGCACTCTTTGAAATACTGAAACGGACAACAGACAGAAAAACCCGTATTGTTATTATCGCTTCAACAATTCACAAGGACTACATTTATAAAGCAATGGTAAAGCACTTTAAGAACAGAGGCAACCCAATGGCAATTTATACCTTTCTTAAATCAGACGGGGTGAATGTCATAGACTACGAACTTGACAAACTAAATAGAAACGACGAGCAACACGAAGGAGAAATTAAACAGGATGAAGAAGAAATAGAGAAGCAACAATTTTTATACTTTGGCAAAGAAAAGAAACAGATAAAGGAGGCACCGAAAGAAAGGCCAAGCAAGTATATTTCGCCAGAGGTTGTTTTTGTTTTGGATGATTTAGGAAGTGGATTAAGAGACAAGTCCGTAAGCGATTTGTTAAAAAAGAATAGGCACTATAAATCAAAGGTGATTATGTCTAGTCAGTATTTAAACGACCTACGGCCAGAAGCAATTAAGCAGTTAGATTATTTGTTAATCTTTCCAAGCCAGTCTCAGGATAAAATGGAACTCGTGTATAAACACTTAGACTTATCTTTTGATTTTGATTACTTTCTTCAAAAGTATCACGAAGCAACAAAGGAGAGATTTAATTTTCTTTATGTTTCAAGTGTTGATGATGAGTTAAGAAAAAATTTTGCTTATCGGTTAAAGTAAAAAAAATTTAGAATTAATTATTTTTTTATATAGTATATGGTGGTAAAAACAACTCGTGTTGAAGTCATTCCAACAATCGGCAAACGAACTATTAACTCAAGCACAATGGCTGGAGGTAAGAAAGTATCTCGTCGCAAGAAGAAGCAAGGAGGCAAGGGGCAGGCTGGCGGTAAAATTAACTGGGCAAAGGTTGGGAAAACGGCTTTGGCTGTTAATAAATTCCTTCGTGATAACAAAGTAATTTCTAGAACTGCGGGAGCCTTAAGCAGTATTGGAGTTCCTTATGCTGGGTCTGTCCAAGCCACCGCTTCAAAACTCGGATATGGCAAGAGAAAGCAGAGAGGATGCGGTGCCCTTAAATTCTAAAAAAAATAATTTGATATAACACAGAAATATTTTTTTGTTGATATAGTATTTTGATTTAAATAATGAAATCAAAAATTGTCGCTAAGACTAAAAATGTGAAAAGGGCAAAAGTCCGTCCGCCGCGGGTTTATAGAAATAAAAGCGGGAAGCCGTATATTATCCAGAAGGGTAAAAATATTATCTTAATTTTGGCAAGAAAACAAATGATATGAGCACACTTCAAATCGTTAAACTTTTTATGAAATACTTAAGCAGACCGCGGACAACTAAGAGAATGAAGACAAAGAAAGAAGATAATCTCCGACATGTCGGAGATAAGCGGAAAGTCCAAAGCCTATCTGAAATTGAACAAAATACTAGAACCGCCATTAATGACCACTTAGACAAACTTAAAAAGGAGAAATACGAAAAGATTGATGAGATTGACCAAAAAGAGAAAAAAGCACAGGGGGATGCTGAAGAAGAAAAGAAAAGGCTAGAAAGAAAAATCCAAGCCGATGCTAAGGAACTAAAAGAAACAATGGATAGGGAACATAAAAGACAACTGGCGGAGATTAAGGAAAGACAGGAAGAAAAGGATAGGGAACAGAAGAAGGAACAACGACTTATTCAGGAACTACAGGCAGAACGACGACATAGACAGGGTTTATTAATGGCACCAGTAGCACCGCCTATGATACCACCACCACCAAAAGGACGACCGCCGAGGAAAACGAGAGGAGTTATTGTAAAGGATGCGGAAGAAGAGGAGAAACATAAACAAACAAAACGAGAAAAAATAATTGATGGTATGTTTGCTGAGACTATTAGAAAGAAACGACGAAATGCGCATCCTTCTAATGAAAAGATTATCCAAAAAATTAAGATTTATTGGGCATGTTATCCCTGACATAAAACCATCAAGAGGTGGAAAAAATAAACTATTCTGAAATGTTAAAACAATGGCTATACAAAAGTCCAATTATAACTGACCAAGTGTTGAATTCACAACAAGCATGGGTTGAATTTGATTTATGGAGAGAAGGTGCGGTAGCAAAAAAGAAAGAAGAAGTAGATAAAGCCAAGGAGAACAAAGAAGAACAAGACAATAAAGAAGAACAAGTCAATAAAGAAGAACAAGACAATAAAGAAGAACAACCTATTATACAAGAGCCTGAAGATGCACAAGCGAATATGACTGAAGCAGAAACCGAACCAGAATCAGATGCGGTAGGAATTGGATTATCTCCAACTAGCGGAAAAGGTTTAATGACGAGTGAAATCAACGACATAATGAAAAAACACGACTGGTATTTAGGAACGATTGCGAGTGATGAAATATACAAATTAAATCCAGAAAAAAGAAGGCAATACGGATTTATTATGAATACTGACCCGAGCAATAAAAAAGGACAACACTGGATGGCTATATGGGTAAGTCTAAATAAAGATAGAAGTGTTGAAGTGTATGACCCTTTGGCTGAATATCAACCGACGGAAGACTTTCAACAACAAATGAAACGGCTAATTGACCGAAGTAATCCTGATAGTTATTTGTTAATGAAAGTTAATCAAGTAAAACAACAATCTGATACAAGCGACACATGTGGATGGCACTCAATGCGGTTTCTTTTAGAGCGAGCAAAAGGAGTGCGATTTAAATTTGCTAGTGGCTATACAGACTTAAAAGAAGAAGAAACGGAGAAATTAAAAGCACAGAATGGTTATGGATTTGACACCTTTTTGTAAAATTATTTATTCGTCAATATAACAATGGAGTACAAGGGAGGAAGAAGTTCGGGTATCTATTACATAAATAGCAAAAATAGAATAACGGGGACAGACAGCGACTTTACACACGAAATCAATATGAAGGGGCTAGACAATCCAACTCACTGCAAAATTCTTCATATTTATGTGCCGAAGTCGTATTACTCTGTGGCTTCACCATATAATACTTTTACATTATCCGAAGACGGATATGAGGCTTTAATTCCAATACCTGAGGGAAACTACACAATGAACAATCTAAAAAATAAACTATCTGAGGTGTTATCCGCAGACAGCCCAAATATTTATACTTATGTTGTATCCAGTAATAATACCAACATAGAACCAGAGGACGGCAAATTAACATTCAGTGTGTCAGAGAATAAAGGTATTCAACCGCGGTTTATATTTGATGCTGATACACGTATTCACGAGGTAATGGGTTTTGATAGAAACTCAACATATTTCTTTGCTAATGATTTAATTAAATCGCCAAATGTAATTATTCTAACTGGTGAAAAAACTTTGTATCTTCAATCTGATTTGGTAAATGAAGGAGATAATCACGTGCTACAAGAAATATACACTGCCAACGAAATTCCATTTGGTTCTGTCATTTATGACGGCTCTGGTAGTGAATACGGGAAAACATTGTCAGCAAGTTCAAACAATGTGTTTAGGTTTTACTTGACGGACGAAAACGACCAAGCAATTAATCTTAATGGTTTAGGCATCGTTATGACATTGCTTGTTTATCGTGAAACGAATTATTTTAGTTTATTTAATTCATTCTTCAATCTGTTGAAAGCAAGGTAAAGATATTTTAATTTTGATTTAATTATTTTTTTCTATAAATATATTCTTGTGAATTAGTTAATTTACAACACTTCAAAAAAAAGAAAAAATGCCTGTCCAATATGGAGGAGAACTAGTCCATCAGACTAAGGAACTGCTCACGGGTAAGTATGAATTGAACAAACTTACCACTCGTGAAGGCTCACAACCCGTCGCACTTACTACTGCTGGTGGTCTGGAAAACACCTTTGAAATTCCTACTAGACCTTTGAACCTTGCGAGGAGTGTGTTGCGATTTACATACACTCCGTCTGGTGCAGGTGGTGCCGACCGCTACAATCGTATCTATATGGATTGTCTGTCTATGATTAAAACTATTGAACTGCGAAGCCGAAGCGGGCAGTATCTATGTAATCTTCAACATGTAGGTAATTACACTAAGATGATTTGGAAACCAGAAATGAAGTATGAAAAATTTATGGCACTTGAAAATCATGGTGCTGGTGTGGCTAGCGGTGCTATGCTTCAAAAGTGTAATGCTGGAAAAGTTGAAATTGGAAGCGTGGCTGAAAGAAAGGCAATTACTGATGCTCTTGCGGTTGGGACTTTAAGAGATGCTGTTCAAGGATATTACAAAGTACCACTTGTTAATGCCCGCCGTCATAATGATACCGCTCTCGCTGATAGCACTGCTGGAAATTATAGTTTGGTTAATGTTCCTTTTGAGGAGGCTAAGTATTTTGAAGGCGGTGGTGATAATACTGCTACCCCTGTTATTAATGTTAAGTTTCCTTTGGGTATGCTGTTTGGCACTATTTTTGAACTGGATAAGACTATCGGATTTAATGAAATTTTGGATTTGCGTATTGTGTGGGCTGAAACCAACCGCTCTTCATTCTATGGCAATGATGAGAGTGCTATCTCTGCTGGTGCTACCGCTACGACCGCTGGGGCTATTGTCTCTAACCTAAATCTATTCCTTGCTGTTGAGACTGACCCGAATGTCATCCTCGGAGTCCAGCAAAAGATTGCGGGTGAAGGCTTTCCATTTAAGATTGAGTATCCTATCGCTTGGAAGCAAAGTCTTCAAACAACTCAGCAAAATTTTGTTATCAAAATGAACCGCTCGCAGGGTGAGAGAATTCGGCGTATCTATACATCTGTCTTTAACAGCACTGAGAGTGCCAATACTTCTTTTGATAATGATAATAGAGCAGATGGTAAAGTTATTACTTATTACACAACACTTGATGGAACTCGTCTCCAACAATTTGACGTTGACACATCTGAGAATGAAGACTATATGATTTTGAAGGATAAGTTGAAGGGGAGTGCTATCCTAAACAGCGATGTCTATCATTACAACTGGTTCCACGTAGATACTTGGGATAACAACCGCCCGCTATGAGATAAGGATACCGACGGCTATGAGGTGAGTGGTCTAAGCCTTGACACCGAGAGACGATATGAATTTTCGGCAACTACTCCCAATGCTATCCAAAACCATTACACATTCGCCATTCTTCAGCGAAGTGTGCTTGTGAAGGGAATTGAAATTTTGATGATTTAAAAAAGAATAATAAAAATAAAAAATATTTTTTTGTTTTATATACCCAAGAGATGACTACTCACCAGCGAAATTTAATCGCACAAAATCCAGATGGAGAATTTATAAATGTCAGTGTTGGATATGATGGTAATATGGAAACAAATAATTCAAAAACCGCTTTTGGTGAAGCAGTAGTAGGTCAATTAACACCAGTATTACAAGAAATCTTTCCATATACTATTAATACTAGGATATGGACAAAAACAGAAACAAAATCGTCTGTGTCATTTTTGAATAATATGGCTGAATTGAAAACAACTGCTAATGCGACGGCGGATGCTGGATTAGTAAGTAAAAGGAGAATAAAATATAGAACTGGAATGGGTGTCCTTGCCCGCTTTACTGCTATATGGACAACGGATGATACAAAAGATTACTATTCATTTATTGGAATAGGAAATGATCTCGTTGATGGATTTTATTTTTACAAAAATCAAGCAGGAATGAATATCGCGCATATTAAAGGAGGTGTTGCAGTTTATATTGACCAAGAAGACTGGGACGACCCATGCGATGGGAATTTTGCTATGCCGAACTTAGACTGGAGCAAAGGAAATGTATTTCAAATTCAATTTCAGTATCTTGGGTTTGGTGCTATTAGGTTTTATATTGAAAATCCCATAACAGGATTATTTCAATTAGTTCACATGATTGAGTATGCGAATGCTAATACTGGAGTAAGCCTGCGAAATACAACATTACCTTTTACGGCAGTCATGAGAAATGATGCAAAGACTGGAATACAAATTCTTAAAACGGCGAGTGCTAGTTTATTCATTGAGGGAACGAATACGATAAACACAAGTATAACAAACGAAGTGGAAGGAAGTAAAGCAGCAAACACCACTGAAAGTCCTATTATTAGTATAAGAAACAAAGCGGTATTTGATGCGGGAGGTGCTAATTTAGCAAATTATTCAAATGTTTATCCCACTTTGATAAGTATTACAAATGAAGATACTAAGTCAAATGTTGTTAGAATGGTATTAAATGGAACACTAACTGGAGCAGGTTTTGCTGATGTTGATTCTAAGTATTCAATTGTAGATACTGACACAAAGGCGAGTGCTATCGCAAACGGAACAACAATTTTTAAACTATATGTTAATTCTCAATCAACTCAACAAATCAATCTTAGAAGTTATGATATATACCTATCGCCGAGTGATGTATTAACTTTTACGCAAAAGTCTGTCTCTGCTGGTGGAGGAGGAAATGTCAATATTATCGCTAACTTCATAGAAGACCAATAAAGCAAAAAATTTTAATGAAAAGCGATGTGATATTATAAATATTTTTTTACCGCATCTTTGTTATTAAAATAAGGTTGTTGAATTAAATATTCAAGGTATGGTTTATCAATCTTAGCGACATCTTCAATTTTCATTTTTTTATACTTACCATATTGAAGAAAAATGTCTGCTTCATTTTTTTCTATCTCTTCTCCTATGTTAGCCTTTATTTCAGTAATCCCCGTTTCTTTCAAATCGGCAGTCGTAAAAGGAGTGCTTTCTTCCTCCATCATTTTCGTCAATGTGTCTTCTAAGGGTATAACTACTTTAACATTATCATCCCTTGGCTTATATTGCTCATAAAAAGAAACAATGTCAGGCTTTGTCCATTTAATAGTGGGTTTCTTAACTTCGCTGTCAATGTTCCATTTTTCAATTTCATTCAAGTAGTCCTGCTTGGTGCTTAGGTCTGTCATTGATATACTATTAAAATTATTTTTTTATTAAATGTATTTTTTTACTTCACTTTTAATGTCCGTAAATTTCTCAAACCACGGCTGTTTCATAACCCATTCAAGATATGGCTTATCAATAACCGCTACATCTTGAATTTTCTTACCTTTATACTTACCAAATGGAAAAGTATCCTTTGGCTTGCCAGCCCGCGCATTTTCAATCATTTGGATTTCGTCAGTAATTATCTTTTTAACATCGGTAAGAGAAAATGTTTCTTTTTTATTTTCAATAGAGAGTTTCTCAAACTTCTCGCATAGTCTGGTTAGGGCGGACATTGGTGTATATAGACTGGTAAAAAAATTTATAGAAAAAAATTAATTAATTGATATTTATCAACTTCACTTTCATTCGCTTTGCTCATTCTCGTTTGTTGATAAACATCGTTTTATACTTTAATGAAGGGCGATGTTTTAGAATAAGCGAGAGTGCGGAGCACGAAGCGCAATTCTAAAATATCCTTAATATCCAAACGGCCGTGTTTCAATCGCATTCTCTAAAATTCCGATAACTTGTCTTTTCGTATATGTAAAACTAAATATCTTTTCTAAGTATTCGCTTGTTATTTTTTTCTTTTGTTTGTCTCGCGTTCTTTTGTTATTCTCTACTATAACAACTTTGCCAGACTTCTCAATTCGCTTAGCAATCCTTAATTCTTCCTCAGTCTCTAACAAGTCCGCCAGTTCATTTTTACCCTTCTCAAATAAATCTGTGTTTTTAATACCAAGCCCGCAACTGATTACACTTAACATATTAGGTAAGTTTAAGGCCTTCTTCGTCTCGTAATTCATACTAAATCCTTTTACTTTCATACTGGCTTTGCCGTTATCTAATAAGTATCCGTAGCACTTTGCCCCGCCTCCAACGAAGGTCTTTATCTTGGCTCCATTTAATTCATCTGTCCAGTCCCCGAGTAGTTTGCCCGTCTTTACATCATCTTCGCATTTCGTCAGGTCTGTGGTATATATTACACTATCCGTATCGTGGTATAGAATTCTCCTGCCTAGTCTGTCCATCATCTCATAAAGCCTCATTCTCGCGTGGCAGGTAGTAAATAGAGCAACTACAATATTTGTCTTAATCGGGTCGCTGACTGCATCTTGTTTTAAATCATAACTGGCCTCTATTATTTCGTCGTTGATTATGTTAATATTTATGTTATCAACTGATTTATCGTTCATTAGTTTGTATAGGGTTTCCTTATCCCTTATCATTTTGTTTTGTTTTTTGTTCTGCTTCTCTCCAAACTTGCCCCACAAGGAGTTCAAGCACAACTTAGCCACCGCACGGCGCCCTGAGTTTTCTTCTATTTTGTTTTCATCCATCTTAACACCCATTTTGATTTCCATACTGCTTATGTAGTTTTGTTTTTCCTCGGCCGTATTGCATCCTGCTGGATATCCACTTGATTCCTGCTTAACCTTCAAGAATGTTTTTATGTATTCCTTGAATAGGCTACTGCTCTGTTCTTTCCAGTGCCATACTTCATATACTTTCATTAACTTATACCCTTTATCTAAGGCTTTGTAAATTTCTGGAGTTGCCCAAGTTCCTGTTATTGCCCGCTCATTGTCGGTGTGCTTGCATTCGCCGTGGTGCTCAGTCATCCCGCACTTATCGCATAAGTAATACATCATCTTGCCTCTGTCCGCTTTTGGTAAGACTGGGTGTAGTAATCCTCTCGGTGGTAGCATCTTAACCTTAGCCACTCCAAAGTATTCCTTTTTTATGATTTTGTTTCGCATATCTTTTCGTTCCACATCATCATTTGGTCTGATGATTTCGTGGTGCCCGCTAGGGTAAAGGTCATAATACATAACGGTCGGATAGAGTGAGCATATGTCAATGTATTTCGCGTATTCTTCGCTGTGTCGTGATTTCCAATACAATGTTAGAGCATTCGTTCTACCTCCAAACATTGCTTCTCGTGGGTTTAATCCTTCTTGTTCCATAATTCGTTCGTTGGTATCCTCGGCCAGTCTTTCACTGGTTTTCATCAGGCTCCAATCACATTCCCAGACACTTATTACTTTTACCTGTTGGCTCAGTTGTTTTTCTCTTCTCATTGTTTCCTTGTATAGTTCACCCATAGTCTTATTTTTCTTGGCATTCATTGCATTGCCGTTCCAACACTTCTGACAGCCGTGCCAATGACACCCGTAAAACTCATAAGCGGTTTTGTTTTTCTCATCCCAGCCATCTACATACACACGAGATTGCCCGAGTTGAAACATTTTTTCACCTCCGTTGAATGCGTGTTTAATATCGGTTTTGTCTAGTCTGCTTCTGTAGGCTAACCATTCAACACAAGCCCTTGAAGCCATCCTGTTTTGTTTTTCCGCTTTCAATACCGCAATTGAATTAACAGGCATAAACTTAGCACGATACAGAGCCATAACACAACTCGCAATAGTTGTATATTGAAACGGGTCAATACCGAATTCAAGAAACTGCTTTCTAAAATCTATACACCCCTTTCTAAGTATATCAACATCGCTATGACAATACTCAGCGATTTCCTTCGCCATATCAAACCTGTTATGTGTTTTCACTTGTTCGTCATACCATTCTAAAAACTCCTTTCTCTTATCTCCTCGCATAGTGTCGTAGCAGTAATGTTTATTATGTGGCATAACCCCAACATAGTTTTTGTTCTTGTCTGTGTTAAAGAAGTGCGGAAAGTATCCTTTCTTAAGTTCCGTTAGTCCGAATGTCTTTGGAAAGTCAGAAAATGACATCGTAAGGAAACTCAAACTATCAATGAAGCGGTATTTCTTATGTGTCATCATCATTATCTTACCGCCTTGGTAAATGACAAATGGTGTCTGTTTGTTATCAACTAGCCATCTAAGGATAAACTGACAATCATAACCGCGGGCATTGTGTGCGATAAAGGTAAATCCGCTGTGTTTAGTGTCAAAAGCCCAATTACAAAAGTCTTGAATGTTCTTATGAATGACTGGCTGTTCCTTAGCATCGTAATACTGACTTTCAGCATAATTTACAATGTGCTCGCCCGTGTCCTGTGTCGCTTCAAAGTCAAAGAATATGTATTGCTCTGACGGCGGTAGGATTTCTTTTTGGACTATTTCACATTGGTGCTCTAGTGGTTTCAGTTCTTTACAATTACGGCATTTCGCATATCCGCATTTGTGTATGTCCTTCTTTCTGTAATTAAGACCGCACGATTTACATTTCGCTTTAACATCGCAGTTTGTCTTCATGTGATTATTAAAGCATTCAGTATTTGGAAACTTTCTATTACACTTCTCACATTCTTTCCACTGGCTCTTGTCATTTATTCCCTTACAACCCTTGGTTTCACAGATACTACATTTAGCATCGCATGCATGTCTTTCCATATATCCCCTTAGACACAACTCGCAGAAATTCTTTTTTCCTAGCATTGACTTCATATTGGTTATGGCATCGTAGTGCCCTTCCGTTTTTAGAATGTAAAGGTTTGTCAGCCGTTCGCCTTTCTCATCTACTAAATCAGTCTTATAGACGATTTGGTCAGGAAACTCTACAATAACCAAATTATATTTAATGTGCTTAGCAAAGGTATCAATTTCTGGGAGACCGCACACATCCTTAACAACTTTCGCTTCATTATGCAAATCCTCAGCCATTTCCTGCTGTATCTTTCGTCCCATCATTATTGTTTTGTATTTTTGGTGTTTTTCAATTTTTGCTTTTACTACAACGATTGCTCTGGCCAAGCATAAGTTATCGATATTAGTAATACAGATTACTCCTTTCTTTCTATATACATCCAGTTTGTTCAAAACCTGTAGCCTTGCTCCGCCAGTAGGCATTTTAACAGATTTCAATACAAACTTTAATTTATCAAAGTTGGTGCCACTTTCATCCATATAAAGACTTTCGTTGCTTTGAAATATTGACGACAATCTTTCTAAAACTTTTTCAACCGAGATTTCATTGACATAATGTTGTCCTGTAGATACTTTGCCGTAATAATCTACAAACTCAATACCTACATCAACCTTATCTCTTTGTCCCTGTCGTTTTAAAAAGTCGTTCAATATGATTTCAATAAATCTTATTACATCTCGCATAGTGAAAGACCGAAAGTTTCCATTCAACACAACCCTGTAAATACTTTCGTTTATTCCAAGTTTGTGCTCCTTTCTGTCGTCTCGCTTGATTTCGTAATTGCCATATCGCATCAAGTCTCTGACATTTTCCTTGATTTCTTTTTTCTCTTCAATCGTAGGTAAAGGTGGTGCTATTGGAATAGCATGGTGTTCAAAATACACCGCACCTCTTACTTGGTTCAAGTAGTTTTGGGCTGTCGGTGAATCTATCTTATACCCCCTTACCTTTGGTTTAATATATAGGACGTCCCGACCCCTGACTAGTTTAATTTCATAATTTATCTTATATTCCCTCAACTTATCCAACCTGTAGACCTTGCCGTTGTATGCATGTGTCTCCATGTTTGATAATTGTATATTAAGGAAAATATAATTTTATAAAATTAAAATATTTGTCCGCCTCAATCGGTTGTCCCCTCGTGGCCTCGTGTGCCCTATATATAGACCCCTTCCTTGTCTTTAGATGGAAATTCAGTGTTTTCTGCGGACAAACCTTTTAATTACCAATACTTACCATACCCGCAACCGCAGTGGCAGTTATGTTCCATGTATCCGCAAATATTACACCTATCGTCCTTATCCTTGGACTTTGACATCTCCTCATTCTTTATTCTCTCCATATACTCTTTGCTTGGTCTAGGAGGAACTGGAGGTTTTTCTTTTTCCGTAATTTTGTAATCTGCTGAAATATGTTTCTGAGACTTCATATGTCGCCCTTTGTTGCCATTATGTATTTCAGCGCCGCATTCACACTTGAAATTTTTGTGTTTCCAAATTTTCTTCTTTTCTTTTTTGATTTCTTTTGTTTCTTTATCATAATTTACTTTCCATTCCTCATACCTTGGAATCACAATTTCTTCGTGATATTTCTTTGCTTCTTCTAGTGCTTGCTCTTTTGATTTCTTCTTTCCAATACAGATACTCTTACACATAACCTTTCCTCCTTCTCTCCATTGAACTTTTACCATTGGTCTCTTTTCGTTATTCTTTACCATAACACAACATCTAGACATTCTAAATCGCATCATCTTATATATGTGTCTCTATTTTATCTTTAAATGTAAAATAATTAATTGTTAGAAATAACCATTAAATAGCAGTTATTTTCTATCCGTTAAGATGACTAACAGGAGAGCCGATAGAGCCGTTTCGTCGCTTAGTCTGTATGT